>JAJIBD010024436.1:0-61274 GCA_021461705.1 Cryptotis parvus
AAATACATTGAGTCACAGGTCCAAATTCATTTTTTACATGTCGCCCCAGTTTTACAAACACCACTTGCTGAAGAGGCTTTCTTACTCATTTTAGACTCCCATTGCACCTTATCAAAAGATTAAATGATCATGTGTTTGAGGTTGGGTGTCAGGATACTCAATTCTATTCCATAGGTCCACAGGTCTGTTTTTATTCCAATACCATGCTGTTTTAATTACTACTGCCTTGTAGTACAGTTTGAAGTTGGAAAAGGTGATGCCTCCCATCTTCTTTTTCCGAGGATTGCTTTAGCTATCCTTGGGGGCTTATTGTTCCATACAAATTTCCAGGAGCGTTTGGTCAATTTCTTTGAAGAATGTCATCGGTATCCCTCATAGGGACTGCATTGAATCTGTACAGAGCTCTAGGGAGTATTACCATTTTGACAATGTTGATTCTCCCCATCCATGAACAGGGAATGTGTTTCCATTTCCTTGTGTCCTCTTTATCTCTTGGAGCAGTGTCTTGTAGTTTTCTTTGTACAGGTCCTTTACATACTTGGGTAAGTTGAATCCCTAGGTATTTGATTTTCTGTGGCACAACTGTGAATGGAGTAGTTTCTTAATATCCCTTTTTCTTTCATTATTTGTATATAGGAAAGCCACTGACTTTTTGGGTATTGATTTTGTATCCTGCCACTCTACTATATGCGCCTATTGTTTCTAGGAGTTTTTTGGTAGAGAGTTTAGGGTCCTCTAGGGTATAATATCATGTCATCTGCAAATAACGATAGCTTGACTTCTTCCTTGCCTATCTGGATGCCCTTGATGTCCTTTTTCTTCTCTGATTGCTATGGCAAGTAATTCCAGTACTATATTGAATAAAAAGAGGTGAGAGTGGGCAACCTTGTCTTGTCCCTGATCTCAGGGGGAAGGCTTTCAACTTTTCCCCATTGAGAATGATGCTTGCTGTGGGCTTTTGGTAGATGGCTGTAACTATCTTGAGGAAAGTTCCTTCAATTCCCATTTTCTTGAGGGTTTTAATCATGAACGGGTGCTGGATCTTGTCAAATGCTTTTTCCGTTTATTGAAAGGATCATATGGTTTTTTTATTTTTCTTTTATTGATATGATGTATTATGTTGATTGACTTGCGAATGTTGAACCAACCTTGCATTCCTGGGATGAATCATACTTGGTCATGATCTATAATCTTTCTTAACCTGTGTCTAACACCATGCACAAAAATCAGATCAAAATGGATTAAAGATCTCAATATCAGACTTGAATCCATAAAGTACATTGAAGAAAACATAGGAAAAACCCTCCACGACATTGAAGCTAAAGGCATCTTCAAAGGTGAAACATCACTAACAAAGCAACTAGAAGAAAAGATAAACATATGGGACCACATGAAACTAAAAAAGCCTCTGCACCTCAAAAGAAACAGTGACTAAGATACAAAAGCAGTCCACAGAATGGGAAAGAATATTCACCCAATACCCATCTGATAAGGGGTTAATATCCAGGATATATCAGGCACTGGTAGAACTTTACAAGAAGAAAACAAACAACCCCATCAAAAAATGGGGAGAAGAAATGAACAGAAACTTCAGCAAGGAAGAAATTCGAATGGCCAAAAAACATATGAAAAAATGCTCATCATCACTAATCATCAGAGAGATGCAAATCAAAACAACAATGAGATACCACTTTACACCACAGAGACTGGCACATATTCAAAAGAGCAAGAACAACAAGTGTTGGCGTGGATGTGGGGAAAAGGGGACACTCATCCATTGTTGGTGGGAATGCCGGCTGGTACAGCCTTTCTGGAAAACAATATGGACTTTCCTCCAAAGACTAGAAATTGAACTCCCATTTGACCCAGCCATACCACTCCTGGGAATCTACTCTGGGAAACCAAAAATACGCAGCGGAAACACCATCCCTACTTTTATGTTCATAGCAGCATTATTCACAATAGCCAGAATCTGAAGCAACCAGAGTGCCCAAAAATCGATGACTGGATAAAGAAGCTTTGGTACATCTACACAATGGAATACTATGCAGCTGTTAGGAAAAAATGAAGTTATAAAATTTGCCTATAAATGGATGGACATGGAGAAGATTATGTTGAGCGAAATTAGCCAGAAGGAGAGAGACAGATACAGAATGACTGCATTTATTTGCATGGCATAAATATATATGTACATATTATGATACCAATATCCAAGGTCAAGTGAAACATATATCAGGAGGTCTTGTCAAAGGTGGAAATTATCACAAACGGTGGGAGTCAGAGGTTAGGTAAGACAGAAAATGGAACAGGGTGCTAATAATAGTCGAGGGTACTAATGCCAACCTAGAACTGAGCATTAAATAGAGGCAAAAGGATACACATGACAACCTTTTAATGTATGTTCTGTAATCCATAGTCTGGAAGGGAAGGAAAAGAGAAAGAGAGAGAAAGGGAAAGAAATAAAGAACCTGCCATGGAGGAGGGCTGGGGAAGGGGGAGGGAACCAGGGATGTTGGTGGTGGGAGATGGGCACTGGTGGAGGGACGGGTGCTGGAACACTGTATGACCAAACCCAAACATGAACTTTTTAATTGTATATCTTTTTTTTTATATCTCACGGTGGTATAATAAAATACTTAAAAAATAAAATAAAATACATTGAGTCTAAGATTAAACTCGGCGGCAGAACCATCGCGTGCCTGCGCAGCTGTGGATCTGGAGTCTCTGTCTTGTGGCGATTGGCTGTGGTGACTGGAGCTCAGGCTCACACCCACTGAGCCTGGAGGCTGGAGACTTGGTGGAGGCCCCCAATCCTTGCTCCGAGTCCAGCAGGCGCGGCCGTCTGCATGGCGAGCAGGCCCTAGAGCTATGTAGGACACCCACCAGGTGCTGGCCAGATTAAAAAAAAAATTCTTGCTTGTTTCCTAAGAGAAGTGAGGTCACAGAACAACCCCTATGACCTTCAAATCATAGACAGACATGCAAATACAAGGGAATTTCAGTACACTACAGCAAAAAATTACTTATCTCCAGATAATTCAATATAAATCAATACTTCTACAACATTTCAAAGAGAATCACCAGTCTCATTTTTAACTACATGTTTTAATTTTTTCTCAGTAGCTAGATGATGCTTATATACTAAGGTAAAAGAATCTGCTGTAAGCAGGCTTTTCTTTGCAGGGCCTGTTTATAGTAGTGAGTTATAGAGATAGCATTAGGAAGCATTGTAAATCCTGTGACTAGGTCCGAGTCTTTAAGTAAACCCAAGTCTTCAGAATAAAAAGTCCTGAAGAAGTGCTACTTGGTCACTTCCCTAGCACTTAGGGCAGGCTGGGAGTGGGATCAATTTGAATAGTTCCCTTCCTCAATGTGAGTTATGTTATTATTTAGTTTTGTAATGTAATTTGGCTTTGGTGAAATAATTTTCCTGAGAGTAATTATTGTTAGCACCAATCACAGTGGCAGATGCCTGGCGAGCTCCCAAGAATCCCAGCATCGGGGAAAGCAGCATTGAAGGCCTGACCAGTGTGCTGAGCACCAGTGGCAGCCCTACGGATGGACTCAGTGTTATGCAGGGCCCATACAGCGAGACAGCCAGCTTTGCGCCCTCTCGGGGGCACACTGAGTGGGGGTGTTCTTTCCAGTGGCAAGGGGAAATACAGCAGGTAAGCAAGTAGATCCCCCCTCTGCGACAGATCTGGTTTCAGTATCTGAGCACACGTTAAAGCCATTATTTTGCGCCCTGCAGGTGCTGTCCTTGTATGATTTCTATTTCATCATCAGTGCTATTCTCCCCCACGCCTGTAGTCAGAGAGCAAAATCAGGGGCTAAGTGACTTACACGAAGTGTGTTCCTAAGTAACATGTAAAGAATGACCTTTTGCTGGAGGGATAGTCCAAAGGGTAAGGCATTTGCCTTGTATATGACTGACTGGGTTTTCAAGTCTGGCCCAGGTATGCTGACTCAGAGACTCACAGACATGGAGCAGAGCTGCTACAGGCTCTCCCAGCCCAGCCGCCCACGAGGCACCCGGGAGGGATGGTGGGTTCTAGCCCTGGCCTGCCACCCCAGCAGAGCTTCACAAGAAGCTAGATGACCCCCACCCATGGGGGCCACCATTTTCCACATCCGACTTCCCTCTAGTCAGTAGTCCACCCAGCAGAAGAGCCTATCACAGCTCCGGCGCAGCTGCATGGTTCATCAATAAATGCTGGAGATCAGAGGTGACTACAAGAGTATGCCACCGCACTGCAGAGCCTGGCAAGCTATCCGTGTCATATTTGATATGCCAAATACCAGTAACAATTGTGTACCTCTTTCCCATGACCTGGTGGAATGGTTTGAGGCTCTTTTGTTCTTGGAGCAAGCAGATGCCCTTGGGCTCTACTAACATGAGACAGGACATATGGAGATGTTACTGGTGCCTGCCTCGAGCAAATCGATGATGAACGGGAAGGCAGTGATACAGTGATACAGTGAACAGAAAACTGAAAAGTTTCAAATAACTACATTCATATAAGATGACAGAAGATTTTTGTTCTATACCCACTTTTAGAATATATAAATTCCTGCAGATAAAACACAAATTGCTTGAGACATCCTGAAATTGGGAGCCCTGGAAGTTTTATTTCTGAGACTTTTCTGAATTGAGCCTCCAGAATTTTCACCAATTATAGTTCAGCTGTTCGCACTCTAGCACTGCCTCCTGAATTTCTTGGCCTTGGATTTTTGCTGTAGCGCACTGAAATTCCCCTTTGTATTTGCATGTCTGTCTATGATTTGAAGGTCATAGGGGTTGTTCTGTGACCTCGCTTCTCTTAGAAACAAGCAAGATTTTTTTTTTTATCTGTAAAAATTTTTACTTGTTAGGACAGAGAAGGAACTTCCAAGCTCTTCTATTTCTTTTCCTCTACTGATGCTTTGGGAATTCACACTCTTGTCCTTGGTGGTCTGTGTTGTGCTCTAATGTATTCATATGAGAATTGATCTTTCTTCCTGTATCAGAGAATTGAATTCTACCATTTGGTATAAAAATGAACATCATCTCTGAAAATGCTTTTTAAAAAATTTCTTCTACTTTTCCCTTGACACTCATAATAGTTTTATTTAAAATTTTAAAATTCTGTTCCCCATATCTTTTAGCTGCAAGTTAATACTTTCTCTATCCTGATGCTTTGGGAGGCTAGGTGGGCATTAAATCAACTTTCTAGGATCTTTCTATTTTTAATCAACCAAGTTAGATCTGTTCTTATTTAGCATGATTCGGATATTGACATGATTTCTCATATATGAATACGTATTTCTTAAATTACATCCATTGGCAAAAGAATTCTATTTCTTAAAACCCATCTAGCCATTTTGACATAAACTTTATTACTGATGATCTTTTATTGCTTTAAAGATTTCATATATAGGACTAGGGAAATAGTTCATAGATTAAGTAGGATCAAGGCACTTGTCTTACATAAGGCTGACTCCAGCTTGATCTCTCATACTACAGAGTCCCACATCACCTCTAGGAGAGATCTCTGAGAACAGAGCCTGGGGTCAACTCAGCACTGTGAGTTGAGTGTAACCAACTATTCCATCCCCACCTTAAATTAAATGATATTTTTAAGTGTGTGGATCACACATGACTATGCTTAGGGATGATTCCTGGCTCTGTTCTCAGGCATGAGAGACTCGCAGGACATGGGGCAGAGCTGCTACTGGCTCTCCCCGTGACCAGCCGCTCACGAGGCGCCCGGGAGGGATGGTGGGTCTCTAGCCCTGGCCCACCATCCCAGCAGAGCCTCGCAACAAGCCAGACGACCCCCACTCCATGAGGGCCTCCATTTTCCACATCCGACTTCTCTCTCGCCACACTTCTACCCAGCAGACCAGCCTATCAGCGCCCGCTCACGCGGCCGCTGTGGCCTTGCGGTTCATCAATAAATGCTGGACTTAGAGATGCCTAAATAGTATGCTACCTGCACAGCAGAGCCTGGCAAGCTACCCGTGTTGTATTTGATATGCCAAATACCAGTAACAATTATAGACCTCATTCCGAATGGATTGAGGCTCTTTATGTTCCTGGAGCAAGCAGATGCCTTGGGCTCTACTAGCATGAGACAGGACATATGGAGATGTTACTGGGGCCCGCTCAAGCAAATCGATGATGAACGGAAGACAGTGACAGTGACAGACAGTTCTCTGGGCATTACCCCTGTTGTGCTTGCAGAACTGCATGTGGTGCCGGTATTGAACCAAGGTCATCTTCATTCAAGTTAGGTGTCTCATCCCTGTACTATCTCTCTGGTCCAAGGATTAATTCTTTCATTGCATATGGTTTCATTTTTTTTTACCACATCTTTGTGGTGCTCTGTGCTTGCTCCTATCTCTGCTCTCAAGGATCCCTCCTAGAGGTACACAGCAGACCAAATAGGGTGCCAGGGATTAAACCTGAGTCAGCAGCATACAAGACCTTTGTTATCTTTCTAGCTCTAATTTTAATACCAACTGATTACTGTGACTTAATTTCTTTATGGATTTAGTGATTCCTAAATGTGAACTCATATTAGTTGGTGGTCCCAAACTGCAGAAATCATCTTTGGCTTTCTTAATTGTCAAATCCTTTCATTAACACTCTTCCTGAATCTCCAGGTATATTTATATATAAAATAACTCCACAACTTTCAGTGAATAAAGTGATTATTTCCATTCGTTTTGATAGTTATTAAATATTGGAGCAGTGGGACTTGTGTTGAGTACAAAACTCCCAGTATCTATAACATAATAAAAGAGATTTTGTGAACATTGCCAATATGAAATAAATGTTAAATTACATATTAAGACTTCCTACAATACTCTGTACAATGTTTCCATGCTGATTATTAAGGACAAATGAATAAAAGACTTGGCTTAAAGCTAGCTAATAAAAAGTTACAGTGATGCCTTGTTTTAATCATTTTAGCTAGCTTGTGGGGACAAATGAACTGTTTTAATTATTGATGAGACAATTCTATATTGACAAGAGCTAACAAAGCTCTCAGAATCACAGGGGAAATACTGAGTCATCTAAATCTCATACAGTTGTAAAGCGCTTTATTAAAAGCCAAAAGAAAAATATCATGGGTTTTAGCTGCTTGATTTATGTTGCAGGACACCTAAAAAGCCTAGGGCCTCTTCATCTGCCCTGGATTGCCTCCTGCAGGTCACTTCATAGACAGGGGGATAGTCTGAATGTGGCAGTCTTATCTGACCATGTATTCTGTACTGGTTGGTATAAATATTCTCTCATGCTACCACAATCATCGTGGGACTAGCTAGATCTTACCAGCATATTTGCCTGGCCACATTGGATCTCTAAGTAATTAGACCAGAGAGAAATGCTGTTTGCCTCCAAGCAAGCAAGCATGGCTCCCTGATAACTCAAAGGCAACTAAAATACAAAAACTACTGTGAAGTAGACAAGACTCTTGTGAAGGCTTGGAGAAATATTTAACTGGCATTAGTATTAGTCTTTGGTACAGAGACATGCCATCTCAGAAACCCCCCTCTCTGCCCTATAAAGGCAATTCCAGGCAGATCTTGGCTCCAGATATTAGGTGAGGTGCTGGGAGAAATTAGCTGAGGGCATTTGATCCTTCCTGCCAGGGAGGTTACATTTAGCTTATAGCTTCTCCCAGCTCTGCTAGGAGGCTTTTAATAGCTCTGGGTCCTTGTAAACAACCAGATGGTCTCCTGAAGTTGCTACATTCTACAGAGCTATTTTCCTGTTTTCATCTCTAGCCCAGCCCAGAATGGCTGGGCTGGGGAGTTTGGGCGGATTTCTAGCTATAAAATAAGCTGCAAGAAGAAAGAAGCTCTCTCTCTCTCTCTCTCTCTCTCTCTCTCTCTCTCTCTCTCTCTCTCTCCTCTCTCTCTCTCTCTCTCTCTCTCTCTCTCTATTTTCCCTTTTGGCCATTTTGGCTTCCCTTGGTGTTTTGCTTCTCCGTCCTCTCCTTTCTCTGTTGGGCCTCAACACGTGGTGGCAGCCATCTTGGCCTACACCTGGCTGGGGCCTAGCTGGGAACCCAGAGTCCAGAGGTTTTCCTGCTCTTGGATTGTATATTGGAACCTGTGATAGTAAAAAGCCTTTTTAAAACTGCATGATATATATATATATATATATATATATATATATAATGATTTATATATATAAATCATCATATTCAGTTATATATATAAATCATCATATTCAGTTAAGTAACATCTAGAGATCTCTGTGGGGATACTGTGAGAGCTTAAGACTAATTGTAATTGACTAAAGATAATATGCAACCCTAACAAGAACTAAAGGATAAACTTTCTTAGGAAAATAATAAAAGAAAACTCCTAAGATCAAACTCAGAACAAAGAGCTGTGAGGGCACAGTGTTGTCTCTTTAGAGATATGCAGAGATACATGTTAGAGATGGAGCACTGCTGGGCCTATGTTTCAGCTGGAGGAAACTTCTTCAACATTGCAGATCAGTGTCTGTAATGGTCATGACATAAAGGGCACCCATGGGAAAGAAAAGTAATTTTGCCAGTGATGGAATTATAGAAGCTGCTTGATGCCAGGGTAAATGTGGGCCTGTCATCCTATTTATTAAGTGATAGCTAGGGAAAGTCTGAAAAATGCAATTGGCCTGTGGGTCCTCTAGTGCTATCAGCAATCTTGGTGCTCAGAAGGTCTCCAGTGAAGCATTTGAAGTATCATCTGGTGCTGGTGATTGGACTGAGTCAACCACATTCAAGTAATGCACCTTAACTATCTCTCCAGTTTCTGTGTGTCTTAGTCACCTCGTGAGAAGTTGGGGGACAGGGAGAGCAAGTAGCAGCTCTGACCCATGTCTGTGTAATGTCTGGATCAGCATACCTGGGCCAGATTTGAAAAAATAAACTGCTACAGAGTGGAACCTCGATGAGACGGGCTGTGATAGGCTGTCACTGGGTGGAGTTCTGAAGTTCCGACCTTCCCTCTCATCAGAACTCCACCCAGCGACAGCCTATCACAGCTTGTCTCATCGAAGTTCCACCCTGCAGCAGTATATTTTTTCTCAATCCGGCCCAGGTATGCTGATCTAGACAGTTACAGACATGGGGCAGAGCTGCTACTTGCCCTCCCTGTCCCCAGCCCCTCACGAGGCGCCCGGGAGGGGATGGCGATGTTCTAGCCCTGGCCTGCCACCCCAGAAGAGCCCCACAACAAGCCAGATCCCCCACTCCATAGGGCCGCCATTTTCCACATCCCGATTTCCCTCTTGTCAGAACTCCCACCCAGCGACAGCCTATCATTTTATTTATAAGTATTAAATGTAACCTTACCCTATATTGTATCCAAGCATACTTTCAATCAACTAATTTAAATTGTAATAACCTTTTATTTTGTGCATCAGTGTTACATTGTAAAATCCTGGTTGACATAAAGTTGTACTTAGGATCTCTTTTTAGGATAAGTGAAGCAAAAGTTCTAATGTCCCAGTGAGATAACAGAAGCTATGATATTGAAATACATGATTGATCCCAACATTGCACAGATGGCTTAAGAACTATTTGACTCTGATCGTCTTCTTAGAGATTTCTCCTGGCTAAATCGGTTTGTTGCTTCTTCTTTTGAAGAACTACTATTTTATGTCCATGATTTTTTCCCCATAATATTTCAGTTGTGACTGAAGGAAGTACTGTTGCTTACATTACTAAGGACAAATGTATGAGGTCAGATTTGATTTCTTTTCCCTCATACTCAGTTTGTTGGAAAAATCAAATTGGCTGTACTTTCCATTGTCCAGAATCCAAACACTTTCCTCTAAATCTTTTGCCTACTTTTGCCAAGTCACTATATCTCTTGTAGGATAAGTGGAATAATTTGGCAGTAATTATCCTTTCTGCTTTTGCCTTTGCCCCTAACCATTTGTTCTTTTAAGCCATAAGTCAAAGCGTATTGTTCAGAACTCAACACTGATTTCTAGCTTCACCAAGAATAATAACCAGGTTTATGTGTTGTTTATATTCCAGTTCCTATTTATCTCCAATCTAATTCCTCTTGTCCTCCCTGTTTCATAGTAGCTGCCTTGCTCTTTAAGCTTTCAATTCATGATTGTTTTTAGTTCTTTGTCTTTTTCATTCTATCCTAAAAAGATTGACTCACCCACTCTGCAGCTATTTTTGTGGGTAATACATGCCCCTTCATATCTCTTTTTAAGTGCTGTCTCCCTCAATAAGATGCACCATGACCATTTTTTAACATCAAAATCCAACATTTTATTACATCATTTAATGTAAAAATATCATAAAATATTCTATTTCTTGCATATGATCTATGTCACTATCTTTCTCAGTTATTTGGAGTACTACACAATATTTACTGTAGGTTTAATTCAATGGAACATCAAAAGAAATAAAAAAGATACATTTTTGATCAAATAAGCTTGAGCCCATCTCAATTTATACATGATTACTAAAGTAAGACCATAAAAATTGTTTAGAGTTGGTATCTTTATGTAAATATCTAGTTCACCTTGAAACTGTATTTAATCGAAAATTTATAGATAATAATAATTTATAGAAAATTTATAGATAAAATTTGTAGATGTTTATACCTCTCTGCATAGAGAGATAGGTTAGGAATAGATGAAGAAAAATTGGAGATTAAGGATAGAGATAGAGTTAGAGACGTGATAGGGAAATGTATATGTTTAAAAGCATTTAGCTTCTTCCTATTTATATGGAGCAGTCCAGTGTTAATAGTGATAAAGAAAAATAGTAATTTAGTTGAACAAATTAAGAGTAATGCCATTTTTTCTCTTTTAATTGTAGATAGAACATTTATCAAGAAGGACTTGTCATTGATTATGGAAAAGAGTAAGTACTTACCTTGGCTGTCACAATTTAATAATCATAAAAAATTAAATCACTACACATATTTAAATCAGTAATCACTTGTATCACCTATCTTCCCGATGTTCATCAATTTGCTTGAGAGGGCACCAGTAACATCTCCATACGTCCTGTCACATGTTAGTGTAGCCCAAGGACATCTGCTCGCTCTAGGAACACGAAGAGCCTCAAACCATTCCTTCAGTTCATAGGAATGAGGTCTATAATTGTTACAGGTTTTTGGCATATCAAATACGACATGGGTAGCTCTGCCATGTGGGTGGTATACTTTGGTAGTAGCTCTCAGTTCGTGCATTTACTGATGAACCACGCAGCTGCTCTGTGGCCATGCAAAACGAGGAGAGATGGCTTTTCTCTTGGGTGGCACTCTTATGACCTGTGGAGTCTGAATGTTGAAAATGGCGTCCCTCATAGTGTGGGTGTTCTCTCTGGCTTTTTGCATGGATCTATTGGGATGGCAGGCCAGGGATTGAGACCACCTTCCCTCCCAGACACTTCATGATCAGTAATACTTTTTATACATAAATGTCAAAATTTATGCACAAAGGTATACCTTAAAAACTCAATCTAGGGGCCAAGAAACTAGCTCACTGTTAGAGAGAATGTTCTTCATGCAGGAGCTTTTATGTTTTGTGACAATACATAGTCCCCAGTACTGAAGGGAGAGTGTCCCCTGAATACTAAGATGAGAGACGCCCCTAGTACACTGTTGGGTGATGTTAAAAGAGCAAAACAAAGGATTCAGTGTCCCCATATTCCTATTACCTGCATATATTTCAGACTATAAATTTAGTTATCAATTCCTTATATATCTGCTGTAAAAAATAGGCTCATAACTTCCTATGTCTATAATGTCTTGTAACATATTATTATCTGCATATTCAGAATTTCTGTATATTAGTACCTTATAAAATGTAGGTGCACAATATGCATTAGAGACTATAAGAAAGTTATGTTACATAATCCCTTTGCTGGAGTAGAAGTCATATCAAGCCAAGATAAAATTCACATTTTAAGGATCTGATTTCCACTGTCAAATCAATTAAAGCAAAAAATCACATAAATTGAGAACTTGCTTATTATTATACATAGCCTAGAGTTATATATAGTTGCATGTTTTTCCACATTATTCAAGACTATACAAGTAAGATAAGGTAAGATAAATGACTGTTACTACAGCAATGCAGAACATGTATAGCATATTTTTCCACATTATTCAAGTCTATATAAGTAAGATAAAGTAATATAAATGACTGTTACTACAGCAATGCAGAACATGTATAACTGTTTCCTGGAAAGGCTTTCGTTTCTAAAGAAGATGGCTTATATTGTGTGATTGTGAGTTGCGAATTGATTCATTAGCTATAAAGCTCTTGGTTTTTATATCTTTTCTTCTCAGCTTTTGACATTTCTATAATATCTTACAAGGTATTTTGGGGAGAAATGCTGTCAGTTTATAAATTACACTGTTGGATTTTTGACATACTGATAGAATAATTTTAATGTTGAGATTCAATTACACAACTCTAATACAGCAAAACAATTGTTTTTGGAAGAAATTCAAAGTTAGCTATAAATTGAAACATGTAAAATGTATTTGTTTAGTGTTGTCAAAGTTTCAGATTTGCAGTTTGAATGATGAGATACCACTAAAATTTTTTGACTTTTTAAAACAACAGTCCTGAATTTAAGTCTTCAGCTGCCTTTGTTAAAGTTATTTTGATTTTAATGCACTTAGCAACAAAAAGTAAGACACTTCCTTCATTCAAACTTTTACAAAAGCCAATTTGACTATATAATAAATATAAATGTGAATGTCAATAAAGCTTTAGAGCAGAATGTTGGGGCAGAACTCTCACTATTATATAGAAGTTCCATACAAAGAGGAAGGAAAGAAGGAAGGAAGGAAGGAAGGAAGGAAGGAAGGAAGGAAGGAAGGAAGGAAGGAAGGAAGGAAGGAAGGAAGGAAGGAAGGAAGGGAAGGAAGGAAGGAAGGAAGGAAGGAAGGAAGGAAGGAAGGAAGGAAGGAAGGAAGGAAGGGAGGAAGGGAGGAAGGAAGGAAGGAAGGAAGGAAGGAAGGAAAGGAAGGAAGGAAGGAAGGAAGGAAGGAAGGAAGGAGAGGAGGAGGGAGGGAGGGAAGGAGGGAAGGAAGGAAGGATAGAAAGAAGGAAAGAAGGAAGGGAAGGAGGGAGGAAGGAGGGAGAAAGAGAAGGAGAGACAAAGGAAGGGAGGAAGGAAAGAAGGGAGGAAGGAAATGAGGGAGGGAGAGGGAGGAAGAAAGGAAGGGAGGAAGGAAGGAAAGAAATTTCACCTAAAAGATGAGAGAGAGAGACAGAGAGCAGGGAAAGTGTCTGCCATAGAGGCAGGCAGGGTGGGGTTGGGGGGGACAGGGGAACAGGAGGGAAACTGGGGACACTGGTGATAAATGCATAGTGGTGAAGGGAAGGGTGATGAAACATTGTATGACTGAAACCAATCTTGAACAACTTTGTAACTGTGTACATCACTGTGATTCAATTTTAAAATACAAAATGATAATTTTTTAAAAAAATTAATAAAGAGTTTCTTAAGTTATACTTGCCTATAAAAAGACAATTTTTTGAGATTTCCCTTAATTGTTACAAAGTTACTGTTCATGATAAAATTGTCAACTGAAATTGCTACAGTAGACAATTGCTGAATGGAGTTGCTTTAAAAGTACCAGAGAAGTTGACTGATCAGAAAATTACATTGTCAAGGGTGGTCAGAAACCTCTCCCAGAAAAGCCTCATCACAGTTTTATAAACCAAAATTTCTTGTTCAAGGACTTAAAAATCACTTTGAAATCAAAGCATCAGGAAAGATAGTACCTGGGAGTGTGGAAGCCTAACTTGATTGACAAACTCTACAGCAGTTGTGAAACTACCCCCTGTACCATCTTCATCATCAACATGTGATCACTATATTTTTCTTTGCTAAGCATATAGACTAACATAGATGACAGCCAGTTACCAGTTGAATTTCAGATGAACTATGTGATAAATGGTGCTATCAAGTTCTGTTTTGTAAGATTAATTGAGAATATGAATGTAATGAGGTATATCTGCTTAACTATAGAAAAGGGTGAAGTTTCTGTTTTTATAATATTTTTACTATATTGCCTATAATGTGTTTACTACTGGTTTAGTACTTACCCAATAATGATTGTGTCATCTTTATTGTAATTTATTTATAGGGTTTCTCATTATGTATCCCAAACGGTTTTAAGAACCATCCATCTGTAAACTGAAATGAGAAGAATAAATAGCACACAGAGGATTTCAGCAAATGTAGAAAGTAAGAAAATAAACAAACAAATGGAGCATGAGATTAATGTGAAATGTATTAGTGTTGTCAAGAAGCTACAACAAAATAAGCCCACCTGTGTGACCAATATAACTAAGTCTGTTTTCTCACAGTCTGAAGGCTGGCATGTTCAACACAGAATGTGTGATAGCCAATTAACTTCCTGGTGAGAAGTCTCTTCCTGACATATAATATTGTTTGGAGGAGACACTTCGCTGCATTTTTCTTTGCAATAGAGATAATTCTGTCAAGAGAACCATACCTGCATGACCTCTTATAAAATTAATCACCTCCCAGAGGTTCTGTCTCCTAATACCAAAACAGTGAAGGTTAGGAGTTCTTCATATAAAATTTATGGAGATGCAACTCAGTCCTCAGCTATAGCATATTTTTGTAAACCTTACCCAGTTCTAACGGGTATGTATTACAATGGATATGTTTACTTTCCTTTGCTGTTTTTATTTGTATTCAATTACCAGTAGAGTCACTACCTTGGATATTTAATAGAAGCCATAAATTTTGGTATAGAATATTTTGTCACTAATTTATGTCATTAAAAAGTCACTGTCACTGTCTTCCCGTTCACTCACATTTGCTCGAGCGGGCACCAGTAACATCTCCATATGACCTGTCTCATGCAAGTAGAGCCCAAGGGCACCTGCTTGCTCCAGGAACATAAAGAGCCTCAAACCATTCCATCAGGTCATGGGAATGAGGTCTATAATTTTTACTGGTATTTGGCATATCAAATATGACACAGGTAGCTTGCCAGGCTCTGTGGATACCATCTAGATTACATGAAGCCCATGAAATTAAGATGTATTGCTTTATACCAGCCCCCTCTCCAGTGTTTTACATAAGAGATAATCTCAGAAGAAGAGATTAATCTGTCCTTGGCATACTCCTTTGTTTATGTCTGTAATAGGCGAGATAATAGCAGGAGAGCCTATCACAGCCCGTTCGCGCAGCCACTTGCAGCCGAGTGGTTCATAAATAAATGCTGGAGATCAGAGGTGAATACAAGAGCCTGGCATAAAAAGTTAAATGTCAAAAATTATAAAATACTATTGTATCATGTGTCCAATTATGTAGAAAATATGAGTATAAATTCCATACAGTAATTTGTTTTAATGTATATATAATTTGGCACAAAGGAAAGTCATGGAGCATTTTTATACATAATTCCTAATTGCTATTTCATGAATCCTTATTAGAAAAGGTCAGCAAGATGTGTACACCATATTTATGATTTTTTACTTATATTTGCATATACTTTTACCCACTCTCCTTTACATAAACTTATCAATTAAGAACCATTTTCAGGATCACAACATATTTAGAACCAGCAATGAAATTAAACTTAAGACAAAATATATTTATTTGGTGCAGCCTGCCTTCTTTTCTTCTCAAAGAAAGCATGTCATCACTATCATACACTTTATTTATAGAAGGTACTAAGTAATTTTCTTTATGTTATCACAAATAGTAATGGAAGAAGTCATATTTGTTTGCAAGGACTGCCATAACAAAATACTACAGACTGGGTGGGATCCATGCTAGAACATTATTCGCCTAAAACTCAACTTTCAATGTTTGGAAATTATGGCTCCTTATTACAATTAATTTTATAATTAATGCAAACTGGGCATCTTAAACAATATAAAGTACTTTCACAAATTTCTGGGCACCAAGAGTTTAAGGTTCAAATGCTCTCGGGTTGTTTGGGGAGAAGACTATTTTGTGATTTGTAGAGTGTTGCAGGACTCCTAAGGGCTCTGGATTGCCTCCCTGCAAATCACTTGTAGATAAGGGGTAGTCTAAATGTGGCAGTTTATCCAACCATGTATGCTGTACTAGCTGGTATAAATATTCTCCCCATGCTACCACAATCATCGTGGGACTAGCTAGATCTTACCAGCATATTAGCCTGGCCAATGAGGGACACCTAAGTAATTAGATCAGAGAGAAATGCTGTTTGCTTCCAAGCAAACAAGCATGGCTCCCTGATATACTCAAAGGCAACTAAAATATAAAACTACAATGAAGTAGAAGAGACTTGTGAAGGCTTGAGAAATATTTAACTGGCGTTAGTATTAGTCTTTGGTACAGAGACATGCCATCTCAGAAACCCCCTTCTCTACCCTCTATAAAGGCATTACCAGGCAGATTTTGGCTCAAAACATTAGCATACTAAAGGGCCTAGGTGAGGTGCAGGGAGGGATTACCTAAGGGCATTTGACCCTCCCTGCTTTCCATAACAGTGGGAGGAAGGTCTGAGTGGCAGAGATATAAAACTAGCCGGTTTCCTCTCTCCCCTTCTCTTTGGGCTCCCTGTGAGCACTCACCCTTCTTGGAAGTCTTGTCTTTGTCTTCTCCTTTTTACAAAGCCTTTACACGTGGTGGCCGCCATCTTGGCCTACACGTGGCTGGGGTTCTAGCCTGGAATCCTAAGCACCGGCTTTTCCTTTTGCTGATTTGTATGCCTGAACCTGTGATAAGTAAAGCTTTTAAAACTGCATCGGATTCCTGAGTTTTCATCCATTTCTCGCTGGCTTCGGAGGTAGAAGGGAACTCGCTTCCTGGCACTGTTGGGGACCCGGCAAGCCCCCCGACAGTAGAGGACAACTTTCTCACTGTATTCTAACATATTCTTTCCTCTTGTTAACACATACAGAGAAAGATCTCTAATCTGTTTTCTTCTCATAATGACCATGGTTACAGAAAATTAAGAATACATCTTTATATTCTCATTTAACCTTAATTATCTTGAGTTCTATTACCCAGTGACACTGGGAGTTTGAACATCGACATGTAGTTTTGATGAGTCACAACTGAGTTCATAGCAGTCAGTTGCGGGTCCATCTTTCAAAATGGTTGGGGTGGGATACTTGTGCATTCTGTGATGACTCATTCAAATTTTTCTGTCACCTGCCCTGACATTCCATTTTAAATGAATAGAAAGAGAAGTCACAGGACCATGTTAAATAAAGTCTCATGACATTAGGATCAGGTTGGATACAGTAACTGTCCCAGGACTTGTCTATGAAGATGAAAATTATACAGCAGGATCCCTACATATCAATAATATAAAAATAGAAAGCATAATGTGGGCAAGAGAGTCAATGTGAGATTAAAGAGCTGGCCCTTCCTTGTCAATGTACTATAATGTTATCAAATAGACTTTTTTATCAGTGGTCTCATTTGTGAGGTGTAGAGAAGCCAAGTAAGGGCAAAAGAGCAGACCCAAACAAGACGCAAAGCCTTGGATTCAAACTACAAAACTGAGACTGCCATAGTGGAAGAATGGAGAATTGAAGGGACAAGTATTCCAGAGAACTGTGGTGTAGGAATGCTGTACTTTGGGTTGTAATATGGTAACAAATATCTTGAAGAGACAAGCTCTACTACAGAGCAGTTGTAATTAAGACAGTGTGGTATTGGTATAGAGACAGACCTGTAGACCTATGGAATAGAACTGAGTATCCTGAAACACATTCTCAAATATACAACCACTTAATCTTCGATAAAGGAGCAAAAATATTAAGTGGAGCAAAGAAAGCCTCTCCAACAAATGGTGCTGGGAAAACTGGGCAGCTACATGTAAAAAATGAACTTAGACCTCCTTCTAACGCCATGCACAAAAGTCAGATCAAAATGGATTCTAGATCTCAACATCAGACATGAATCTACAAGGTACATCAAGAAAACATAGGAGAAACGCCTACGACATCGAAACGAAAAGTATCTTTAAAGACGACACACCACTGACCAAGCAAATGGAAGCAAAGATAAACAAATGGGATTATATAAAACTAAAAGCTTCTGCACCTCAAAAGAAACGGTGACCAAAATACAAAAGACAATCCACAGAGTGGGAAAGGATATTCACCCAATACCCATCTGACAAGTGATTAATATCCAGGATATATCAGGCACTGGTAGCACTCCACAAGAAAAAACAGCCAACCCCATCAAAAAATGGGGAGATTCAATGAACAGAAGCTTCCAAAAAGAAGAAATTCGAATGGCCAAAAGGCATATGAAAAGTGTTCTTCATCTTTAATCATCAGGGAGATGCAAATCAAAACAACAATGAGGTACCATCTCACACCACAGAGACTGGCACACATCCAAAACAGCAAGAACAACCAGTGCTGGCGTGGATGTGGGGAAAAAAGGGACTCTGATCCACTGTTGGTGGGAGTGCCGACTGGTCCAGCCCTTTGGGAAAACAATATGGGCATTCCTCCGAAAGCTAGATATTGAGCTCCCATTTGATCCAGCAATAGCAGTCCTGGGAATATACCGAGAGACCGAAAAATACATAGCAGAAACACTATCTGTACTTTTTATTCATCTCTGCGCTATTCACTATAGCTAGAATCTGGAAACAACCTAAATGCCTGAGAACAGAGGACTGGGTAAAGAAACTGTGGTTCATCTGCACTATGGAATACTATGCGGCTGTCAGAAAGGATGAAATTATGAAATTTACCTGCAAATGGATGGACATGGAGACTATCATGCTGAGTGAAATTAGTCAGAAGGAAAAGGACAGATACAGAATGACTGCATTCATTAATACGACATAAATAGATACCAGTATTTTACTAAATGTGGGAAATGATAATGGCAGATTAAAACTCACCATGAATATACACAAAGACACTTAAGTGATAAACTCTAAATACCTGCAGGGCTAGCCACAATGTGTAAAATAAGAGGGAGAGAGATGCAGAGACAGAGAGAGAGAGACAGAGAGAAAGAGAGGAAACTGGGGTACCTGCTATTAAGGCAGCATGGGGGTGGGAGGGGGGGGGTACATTGGTGGTGGAAATGGGGCACTGGTGGAGGGATGGGTGCTGGTATACTGTATTACCAAGAACTAATTATGAACACCTTTGTAACTGTATGTTTCACTGTGGTATAATAAAAAATTAAAAAAAAAAAAAAATACAGTTGTGTAACCCATGTTACTTCAGTAAAAATAAATAAATAAAATGTTTAAATTTTGACAAAGGAAGTACTTTTTATCATCTTCTTCTTGTATTTTGTGATTGGAATAATATTTATGGAAGTTATAACAATTACGCTATGTTGCATGGAGGAAAGATATAGCACATTGGATGGGTAGAGGTAGATTTTTTCCAGAAAGTGCTGTACTGCATTTGGACTTTAACTGCCACTGTGGGTTTGTGTGAGCTTATATACAGTTATGCAGCAATTCCTCAACTAAGGGATTAATAGGATACTTGTTTATTTCTGTCCTCAGTGGACATCCAGGTGCTCTTGATTTTCAGTGACTACTGTCTTCATGACAGTACTGGGCAGGACTTTCAGTGATGCCACCTAAGTTGTGTGGGACAAGGGTACCATCTAACATCCTCACAGGGTGACCTTTTGCCACCAAATATTGGAGAAAGACCAGCCTTATTCTGACACCACTCCATTGAAGAGGAAGTCATGCAGAGGTCACAGATGTCATGAGAGTGCTGTCTTGCTGCTTACACCCAGAAGTACATCAAAGACTTTTCATTTAAATTCGGATACCTGTTGGCTGGGGATTAGATGACCTCATGTCAAAGCCTGGGAAGTGTGAAAGTCCAGTCTTTTGCCATCTATTTTGTGGATGGAGGAAGTTTTCACTGCTGTATTTGTCAGAGTAGATAAATTGTTCTCTAAAAATGTCTTTCCTTCCCAATGGAGCTCTGACTCTCCTTGAAGACTTTTTGTCTAGTTCTGTTGGCTGTTGGCAATTCCTTGCTGCCACTTTTTTTTTTTACTATGTCAATTGGGATACATAAAGTGGAAAGAAACACCTAGAATTCAACAGCCTGAAAATTTTCAGCTTCTGAGTTTCCCAGATTGTCTGCTTGTCTTATTTACATTTATTTGATGTACAAATACATCAAATAAGATGTATTTGTACATCAAATAAATGATGTACATTTATCATTTAAATAAATGACTCACAGACATGGGGCAGAGCTGCTACTCACTCTCCCTGCACAGCGGCTCACGAGCCGCCCAGGAAAGATGGCTGGTTCTGGCCTGGCCCGCCACCCCAGCAGAGCCTCACAACAAGCCGGATGACCCCCCCACACACACACACACACCCACTCCATGAAGGCCTCCATTTTCCACATCCGGACTTCCTTCTTCGTCAGAACTCCACCCAGCAGACCCGCCTATTATAGCCCAGCTCAGCGGGGCTGCTTGTGCTGACTGGTTTGTCAATAAATGCTGGATTTAGAGATGACTACAAGACTATGCTACCCGCACAGCAGAGCCTGGCAAACTACCCGTGTTGTACTTGATATGCCAAATACCAGTAACAATTATATACCTCATTCCCATGACCTGATGGAATGGTTTGAGGCCCTTTTATGTTCCTGGAGCAAGCTGGTGCCCTTGGGCTCTACTAGCATGAGATAGGACATATGAAGATGTTACGGTGCCCGCTTGAGCAAATCGATGATGAACGGAAGACAGTGATACAGTGATACAGTGATGTACATATGTAGGGCTTCTAGTTTTTGTCAGAATAAGGGAATAGCATGTCTATTCTAATCTTCTGAGAAACTGAGCCCAGAAACTTTTTTCCTCAAGTTCTATATGGTTTCTGCATACAAACTCTTAACTATGTATTGGTATGTAACCAATAATTTGTATTAAAATGTATGCAAAAAATTAAGTAATGTATTGTAGTAGAAGGAAGTTAAAGTATTATTATTAAGATTACATATTTTATACTAATGCCCAACCAAGACAGAAGAAAATAAATGGTTTCATGATGACTAGATGGTTCTTTTTAGTTTATATGACTGATCTCAGAATGCAATTACTTTGTCTTTCTGAAAGTTAAGGCAATGTCCAAATATAACTTTTATATGTCAAGCTTGCTGTATAAAGATTTAAAAGTGAAAAATCTGAAATGTCATTTTTTCTTGGTTTCATCTTAATACAATAGCATTATGTCAAGTCCTTTGTCAAGTCTTTTAACAAACTGATTCCTGCAGACAGAACTTGACAATGTCAAGGATCTTGGAAAATGAGACAATTAATTACCAGCATGCTCAGTCAGGAAGGATTCTGATGGAACAAAATTTTCAATTGATGGCCTTTTAACATTTATTACTATAAGAATGTCAGGATATTAGTATTGAGGCACTTAATTCAAACCATGGAGAAGTTGCAGCAATGATGTAAGCAAAGATGGGTAAGAAGGGAAAATTGTGCAGCATTTTTAATACTTCCCCATTTTGAGGCTGGAGGTGTAATAAAGCAGACAAGGCAGTTGCCTGCAACCAACTGAGATTGCATCCCCAGCACCGATCTAGTCCCCCCCCACCCCGTCCCATCAGGAGTCCGGTCAGAGCACAGAGCCAGGAGTAAGTTCTGAGCACTGCAGTGCAGCCCCAAACCTAAATAAACGAATGAATGCATATTTCCTCATAGTAATGTCTTTTTTGGTGAGCATTCAAGAACAAATGAATTTTTCCATAGCCACTTAATGCAAGGTTCTGAATAGTAACAAAAATATACTTCTCCTTCCCGAATACTTACTTTAATAGTGTTTTTGTTTATTTGTGGTTACATACACCTGGCAGTACTCAGCTACTTGGCTTTGAATTATGTATCACTTCTGGCAGGCTCAGAGAACCATATGTGGTGATAGGGATTATTCCTGGGTTGGCTGCGTGCAAGGCTAGTGCTGTGGCCACTATACCAGCTGTCTGGCCCATACTTTAATGGTCTCTCTTAACTGTTATTGAGGTTTTTCATGGCTCATCCAACAAATAAAGATACCATGTAGTTCATGGACCGTGTCATCCAATTTTTTTCTGGAGATTGTGAAGATCACAGAGCTAATGGCAGAACTCAGTGATTTCCTATGTAGCATGGTCAGCTAACCAACCAGTCCCAAAAAGTCATTATCAGGTCACACATAGATCCACTTGCTATCATAGCCTGGGAAATAACCCTTGCCATCCCAAGTCTGACTAGAGCTATGGAACCTAGGCTTCAAGGAAATTGAATTTTTATGGATTCAGAAAGAGAAATAAGATGTCTTTATCCTGATTGCCAATTCCTTGTTTTCATAGTGACAAGACAGTTTAGGTGGTAAGTTTTGTTACCTTAATATCCCAAAAGTTTTTCTTATGATTGTTCTAAGACAATCTACATTTCCATTTATTAGGATACTTGGTCCAAATAATTTATTAATGATCTCTGTCCTAATTTAATTGATTATACAATTTGACATAATTTGAGAAAAAAATTATATCTTTTATTTTATAATCACTTCAATAATTTAGTAACATTTTTATATCTGGATATACTTTCAAATTTAAGAATCAGATGAGGCACTGTTACCTTTATTTCTTGTGGGAGAGAAATTTATGCAAATTATTTAATTCTTGTCATGTAAAATAGAAAATTTGCTTCCTAGATATACCACCATGAAAATGAATTTGTCATGCTTAATTTAGAAGCTCTGATTTATGCAGTTACTATTTTGTGCCACTTTCAATAGCTATTTAGCATCACTTTGACTTGAAAATGTAAAATACTGAACACCAACTTTATATATTTACTATGATAGCATAGAAAAAAAGATAGCATAGAAAACAGATAGCATAGAAAACAGCATAGAAAACAGATGGAAGGGCTGGAAAGATTGTACTGTGGGAAGAGTGCATGCCTTGCACCTAGCCACCTAGGCTCAATCCCTGCACTGTATCTGATCCATTGAGATCTGCTAGTTGTGATATCTGAGCATAGAAATAGGAGTGATCACTACTATGTATGACACAAAAACAAAAACAGATTAATTGAGCCCAGGAGAGAGAGTACAGGGCTTAAGGTGCTTTTTAAGCATCTGACCTGAGTTTGATCTCAAGCCTCACTTAAAGTTTCCAAGCACCACCTTAAACAGAGCCAGGAGTAGCTTCTGAGCACTGCTGGGTATGGACCAATACTACCATCCTCCCATCCCCAGTGCAAATAGAACAATACATAGTTGTTTATTTATTGTCTTAAAATTTTAGTTTCATCATAAGTGGACATTTCCCCTTATACAGGGAAGCAATGTTTCTAGGCCTATCCATTACAGAAGCCCCTTCCGTAGCCCTGCTCAGGAACTGCAAAATTGAAGCATATTAACCACAACAGTATAAATTGCTCAATCTACTTCCATCACAAGCCCTTTATATTCTGGAGTGCAAAGAATCACAGTGATCAAAATCAATCTGCCTCTATTATAATGGACAAAAGTGGCATAGAGGATACTATATGATTTACAGTACAAAAATGGCCATAAGATCCTGTTCCTCACAGATAAATATATTAAATAAAAGCCATAGCATATATAGGTATAACATGTTTTCTAACCTTAGCCACATTAAATAAAATCTTTATATAAAGTTATAAAATCTTATCTATAAACCTTAAAAGCATAAAATATTGTTCTCTATGTTGGATGGGTTTCAAAGCAAGAGTTTTTTGTTTGTTTTCTGTATCTCTTAATTTTTAGTGCATAGTGTGTGAAAGTAGTATAATCAGCAGACATGTGAAGCATGAAGCTTTATAAATGTTAGATGCCAATAAAATTAATTCAATATGCCATCATAGTAACTTTCTATTCTTATTTTAAAATTCATAATACATAATTACTATCTTTTAAAATTTCAGTAAAAGATAGGATTGGATTTTCAGTGATAGAGTAATTTAAGGTAATGGGTACAGATTTTGACTTATAATAATAGCTGTTTGAAAGTTATGCCTGAAATGTTATATGGCATCCAATTTTATAATCTAATGAAACTTCATAAGAATTCTAATTAAAAAATAAAAAAGCAGTTTTCAAGAATACATTAAAGACATCAAACTATATGGGAAAATGTATTGCAACAGTATTCATTTATTTTTTTATTTAACAGTATGTTTAATATTTTTAATTTGTTGCTCATTTTATAGTTAACAAAAACTCAAGTTTAAACCTAATTTTAGTCCCTCTAAAGAGCACCCTCCTATATAAAATTAAAACAACTAAACCCAAACCCCAGCAGTTTGCATCTGCCTAGCATATAAATTAAACAGTCATTCCAAATATTTTATTCATTTTATTCTCTCATACTCTATCCTGACTTATGTCACTTACCATTGAAATCCACTCCAAACTATTTATGTGCAACCCCTATTTTGTTATATGTGCTCTTAATACTCACAGGCCATGATGAAATAGGACTTTATACCTGAATAACAATGACTATGTACGGAGAAACAGGTAGGGAATAAGGAGGCCAAAATGTGTCTGAGGTCTTGGCAGGTGCATCCCCATGGTCAGGAATCACAGTCTTGAGGGGTCTGCCTGCTTCAAAAGGGACCTAAGGTGCTTTATGCCTGGAGGGTGTGCCCATCAACAAAGAGTTGAAAGAGAACCCTCAGGGCTTTGTGGGTTTTGGGTGGGAACCTCAGCAATACTCCTATAGTGACTGTAACAATGCCTTTTCCCTTTAGGGTAACCACTTGTTGGGAATGGTTCAGCTGCTTTAAGAACTGCCTAGCAAGTTCTGCCCATCCCAGGGTGCCCAGCAGCTCCTGCAAGTGGTAATCAGACAATGCTGGTGTCTCAGGAAGAAGGTCCTGTACTATCAGTGAGACCATTCTCTCTCCTCCACTGGTACCAGACCAAGAATTCACTTCTTTCATAAGTTCTTATTTTGAATCCTTTGGTTAAGCTTAAAAAAGTCAAGGAGAATGGGGTTAGCAGTCTTGTTGGAAAGCTGTAGGGAGCAGAGGAGAAAGAACTGTCTTGCAGGGTGAAGCTCATCCTGACGTCCACGTGCCACAGCATCCTGCGGCTCCTACCTATCGTTCTTCTGGTGGTCTCTACAGCTCTGATTTCCGCCAGGTTTTCAGCTGCCTACAGGCCTGTCAACAGCCTGATCCCACACTCTCCCTTTGTGCATTTAGTTTCACAAAAATAAAATATTAAGTAAAAAATAAAATGTAAAGTCACAGGTTAAAAGGCGAGATTTTCTTTTCCTTTGAGAACCCACCACGTTAGTTTTCTAAGTGCAGATGGTCTATTTCTCCTTCATTGATTCATTGGATATAAAACAATTCTTCAACGTCATTAAGGCAACAAAATTTTTAAGCTATAATCATGTTTTCAATTTGTCTGACACTTAACCATTTTCTAGAAAATAAAGTACTCACAAAAAGAACCCCCTTTGATTTCATAGATTCTTTGTACCCAACCTCTCATGTTAGATTTTTTCTTTTAAACTGAAGTTCAGCATTCACAAATATAACAGTGTGTGGTATAAAATTGTGCAAGAACAATATGAATTTACAGGGCCTTCTAAGTCAGCCATGCAAAGAAAAAACCTTCCCTTTGTGACTGTTAAACATTCAAGGCTCCAGTTCATCTGCATTCTGGTCCCCTTTCAATACATAAAGAGACAAATTTTGACCAAAATCACTGTGACGACCAGGGCTAAGGTCCACCTAACTAAAAATCTTCAGAGAAGTTTCAGTCTCTTAATTCGTATTTCCTCATGCCTACAATGGTTTCTGCCTCTGAGACTGCAACCTCTGATCTCCAAATTTGCATTTTCTCCTACAGCCAGGCTGTTAGCAAAGGTCATAGCCCTTGCAAAGACAAATTCTTTGTTATTTTAATGAGGATGCTAGGTGGAAGTTAAAGGGAAAGTGGAGCCAGGTAAATTAGGCTATTTAATTGGTCATTTTTAATCTTAAAAAAAGTTATTCAGTCAAAATTAAGAATGGGATATCTGGGGTAGGAAATAATTCATGAAAGGAAGCTGCCACCTAGAAAAATTTCTCTTTGGCCCCCACTTATGTCCAGCCTGCTATATGGAGGGTGTGAGGATTCTCACCCATTTCAAGAGGTTGGCAATGCAGAGACCACCAGGGACACATCAACAAGAGAGCAACAGCGAACTTAAATGACAATGTACAGTGCATCCAGCAAGGAATCAGAAGCCTGGATATAGAACAGAGGCCATCCAAAACTGATGCAGGTGGGCCTCACGGGTGGCTTATGTGAGGCCTGAAGGGGAGAGAGATGGTCGCTTTCTCCCCAGCCGCCTCTGCCACCCGGGACCCACTGGACTGACTGAGGACTGATAAAGTCTGTGATGAGTCCTGAATGGCACGGGCCTGAGCCCTACCAGCTCCACGAGGTGACCGTCAGGCCACACCTGATGTCTGCTTGATCTCTAGGCACAGGAGTTGATCCCCACCACCCAAGATTTCTCAGGGAGCCCTGGACTGAGGCTGGAGCGAGAATTGCTCTTTGCAGGAAAGGAAAGCCAGTCCTAGGCCTTACCCAGGGTTTCCTCAGGGTTCTTGTCTTCCTCACAGAAAAGAATTTTTAGGAGTCGACAAGCAGTGAAGTAAAACAGGTTTTATTAAGGAGGTTTTAGGAAAGGGAAGGGGGGGAGAAAGTAAGAAAGAGAGTACACATCTCAAGAGGGAGATGCGGGCAACACACATGCTCAGGCACCACATGTGCTTTCGGCCACATGGGCTCAGGCAGCATGTGTGTTCATGCAGCATGTGCACACAGTCCTTTGGTTAGGATGGCTTTTATTGATCTCGCCCTAAGACACTCCCATATGGGGCGTCCAACCTAGGTTGCTAGCCGTTGCCGAGGGACAGGGCCACTCTTTTCCTTCTCCTGAAAGAACTCTAGCTCTGGTCAGAACTTAGGTCATACAAGAGGCCCAAGCCTCCTGCCAAAGAGAAAGGATCTTACCCGAGAGGAGTAGGCTGAGTCCTGATTCTGATTCTGGAATAGCGACGAAGGTCAGAACTCCGGATTCCTTCTCTCACTAGAGTGAGGAGTGATATTCCAAGCATAGCTCTTTTCGATTCCTCTCTGGGAGACACGAATAGCATTCTCATCCTGCTTTCGTAGGGGCCCAGGTCTCAGAGGCGTATGCTAATGCAGGGAGAATGGTGGAGTCAAAGAGATGTACCCGGAGCCGGAGGTTCTTTGTCCTTTTAGCTATTTCTTCGATGCCTTTGAAGGCATTCCATGCCGATTTCTTCTTCCTGCACAGCTCAGGTTTTAGGTCATTCATCATGTTGACTTCTCGACCTAGGTACACATAACTGCTGCATTGAGATGTCTGTTCCATTTAGAGTGAATGGGGCCTCTGGAACTAGTTCATTTTTCATAAACATAGTTTTCTTTAGATTCAGCTGTAGTCCTATCTTTCCACATTCTCGGTCGAAGTCAGCCAGCATTTGTGCCACTTGGCTAATGTTTAGTGTTATTAGAACGATGTCATCAGTGAAGCGGAGGTGGTGTAGTTGCCTACCATCTATCTTCACTCCTATTCCTTCCCATTCTAATTTTCTCATGATGTTCTCGAGGGTGGCACTGAAGAGTTTTGGTGAGATGGTATCACCCTGTCGAACCCCTCTTTTCACATCAATGATCACTTCTTTGTAGAATGGTGAGATCCTGGTGGTGAATCCATAATACAGCTCACGAAGGATCTTGATGTATTGGGTTTGAAAGCCCTGTTTGACTAGGGCTTTGATAACCGCTTCAGTCTCCACAGAATCAAAGGTTTTCTGTAAATCAATGAACGTGAGACAGAGCAGTATCTTGTACTCCCTACAAACCTCAATGAGCTTGGTTACCATTTGGATATGGTCCATTGTGCTGAATCCTTTTCAGAAGCCAGCTTGCTCACATGGTTGTCCTTCATCTAGTGTTCTGCCATCCTGTTGAGGATGACTCGTGTAAACAGCTTGTAGATGATGAACAACAGGCAGATGGGGCTATAGTTGCCGATGTTGTGAATGTCTCCCTTTTGAACAGTAGAACTGTCCTGCTGGTTTTCCAGTGGGAGGGCACCTTGCATTCGGACAGTTAGCGTGTGAAGAGCCAAGCTAGTGTATTGATGAGTACCGATGGCAGATTCTTCAGGTGTTCAAGTCTGACTTTGTCTGGGTCTGGTGCTGTTCCCTTCTTTACCGACAAAATGGCATGTCAGATTTCAGAAGGGAGAACATTGGGAATGACATATCCATCCTGTGGAATTTGGGATGTGGGCAGGTGGACGTGGCTATCAAAGAGATCTGAGTAAAAGTCCTGGATAATCTTCTCCATTGCCTTTCTGGAAGATGTGATAGATTCATCAGGGCGTCGGAGGGCAGTCATCTTGGTATTATAGTTGGCAAAGGACAAGCAGGCGGTGCGAATGCTTTTCCCTGGCTTCTGCTGCATCTTCCAGTATTTCTGCTCTTCTGTCTTTGAGGTCTTCTTTTATTGCTTCTCTGCACTGCTTTGCAAGCTTGGACATTAGCATTTTGTCACCTGAGGCTTGCGCCTTGCCACTTTGGCGAATGAGCTCGAGAGTTTCTGAAGACAGGCGTCCTTTTGTGCCTTTTTCTCTCTCTCTCTCTCTCTCTCTCTCTCTCGGTATTCTTCGCACAATCATGGAGGTGCTGAACCAGTCGGTTGTATTCTTCATTGATGTCATCAATGATCGTATCTTTCCATGTTCCTGCAATGGTGCCAAAGAGTTCCCAGTTGGTGGTCGTTCTTGGAATTCTCTTCTTGAACTTTGCAGCCTTTTCTCCCTGTTGCATGAAGTAGAATTTTGCATGAAGGAGATGGTGGTCCGATCCTGTTTGAAATTTGGGGATGACAGCAACATCCGTAATACAAAACCATTGATTGAAGGTGATGTGGTCAATTTCATTGTGGAACTGTTCACCAGGAAATTCCCATGTCCAATTCACTTCAGCCTTCTGGAACTGTGAGTTCCCATGAATGGTCTTGGTGGACATGATGAACTCAGATAGTCTCTCACCCTGTTTCTTTCCATTCTAGGCCATGGGTCCCAATGTGGAATTCTTCAGCCGATCTTCTCAGTCCTATCTTGGCATTAATATCACCGACTATGATCTTGTAGAAGGTGTGATCTTTTTATAGAACTCCTCCAGTTCCATGTAGAATTTCTCAATTTCATCTTCCTTGTATGTGGATGTTGGTGTGTAGACAATGAAGATAGAAATTGCTGGCAGTGGGCCACATCTCTTCAAGTGTAATCATCCTATCTGGCTTGCTAGGCATTCAAAGGAATCAATGTAGATGGCCATGTTCATGTTGACAAGGACACCAATGCCACCGATGCCTCTTTCGTTTGCATGTTCCAAGGAACAATTCTTCTCTGGTGTCAAATACAGCATGATACAACTGGCGCCTCCTTGTCTCAGTCAGACCAATGATGTCTTACTTGATCTTTTGCACTTGCACCATCAGATCCTCGATATATGCTTCCGATGCCAGCATATGTGCATTGAAAGTACAGACAGTCATTTTAGTCCTTCATTTTGGCAGCCTAGGTTGGCCGTGAAATTTTATCAGGCACTGCTTGTTCGGCTTTCTTACTGCTGCCATATTAAGGGTTCTTTCGGGGTCAGGAATATAAACATTTTTGTTACTGGTTTTGGCATATTGAACACGCATCAAACTGCTTGCCAGGCTCTGCCATGCAGGCCCTATACTCTCATTACCTTGTGGGGCTCTCTCAGAGGGGTGGGTAGAATATTCATCATAATTTGGAGGTAAATTGTGTGGCCACATAGCGGCTGCATCCTGTGGGGAAAGCTGGTATCTGATCTGCCTGATGTATCTGCATTTTGGCTCAAGCATTCCTGGCCTTGAAATGCTCTACTCTGAAGGGCGGATCTCTTAAGGGTGGGTCCCTTTAGGCTGGGTGTTTGACAAGCCAGGCTGGAGACTGGTTTAATCTCTTGGGTGGACATCTTAGGAGCTGCGGAATGTGGATGGTGAAGATCACTGTCAGCAAGGTGTGGGGGGTTTCTTTGGGTTCTTCTGAGGCTCTATCGGGATGGTGGACTTGGGTTGGAAGTCACTCTCGTGGTCCGTGGAATGCAAGGATTTCAATGTGGAAAGCTGGTATTTGCTCTGCCAGGTGTATCTGTGTCTGTTCCACTTTTTTAAAAAGCCATTTTTTTACATCTACTTTTTAAAAAAATACCTTCCCAGGATTGAGATTCTTGGAATGAAGCATTTTTTTTTTGCTTTGGTCACACAGGGGTTACTCCTAGCTCTGCACTCAGGATTTCTACTGGCGTCACTCGGGGCCAGGGATTAAACCCAGGTTGGCAGCATCCAAGGCTTTACTATGGATCCAGCCCCAGGATCCTTGCCTTTGCAAGGGCTATGACCTTTGACAGGGATTGAAACTGGTCAGCCACATGAAAGGCAAATACCCTACCTGCTGTACTACCACTACAGCCCCCGAGGTGTATACATTTTTGTTTTATTTTTGGGCCACATCTGGCCGTGCTCAGGGTCCTAAAAATCATAGGTTATAGAATATGTACTCTATGAATATATATGTAAATATACATAAATGTACTTTTTGTATATGTATCTTAGAGGAATATTCAATTATAAATTCTTTAAGGGTTAAGACAGCTTTCTTTTCCCTTAAATAATGTCTTTATAAAAAAGACATAATTAGTGCTGCCATGAATGTAGGGGTAAGAAGTGCTCATCCACTATTGATGGAATGTAGACTGGTTATGCTTAAACCTCTTTGGTTTATATGATACATCTCAAAAAACTAAAAACCGAAGTTTCCGTATCAGCCAGCAATTCTACTCCTTGGCATCTCTTTCCAGGGCCCCCAAATACTGTTTCAAACATATACTGTGTTTCTATGTTCATTGCAGCACTATTCACAATAGCCATATGTGTAAAAACAACATTAATGATTCTGCACACAAATTTTGTCAAGGTCAAGAACTGATGGATGAATAAAATGTATCTGAGAGAAAAGAAGGAAAATACTATATTATAATTTAGTTAGTCATCTTATAATAAGCACTTTGCATGAGATTTTATGACAAAAAATAAGGTCATTTCAATTTAATAAAAAAAATCACTAATATTGCTTTTAGGTAGATTGACAGTAAAGGCACGAAAGTATATGAGGCCAGAGCTGCAGTACTGAATAGGGTACCTACTTTGCATGCAACTAACTCTAGTGCATTCCCAGCACCATATATGTTCTGCCAGCCCTCTATGAATGATGTCTGAGCACAGAGCCAGAAATAAGCCCTGAGCACAGCTGAATGTTGCAAAAATGAAATAAAAATAAAGTTAGAAATCATATATAGATATATACATATAAATACATATATATGTATATGTATACACAGAGGTGATTGGAAGGAAATTGAAGATGTATAAATATATGAGCATTCATTTGATTGAACATTATGATTTTTATTTTATTATTTTTTTGCCTTTTTGGTCACACCTGATGACGGCTTAAGGGGTTACTCCTGGCTCTGCACTCAGGAATTACTCTGGCGGTGTTCAGGGGACCATATGGGGATGCCAAGGCTCAAACTCAGCATGCAAGGCAAATGCCCTACTTGCTGTGCCGTCGCCCGGCCTCCCACATTCTAATTTTTAAATGTGAAACGTTGGATGTTCAATTATTGCTATAATTTCAATAAAGTTGGTTTTGCTTGCTATCTCTTTATTCTAATTTTATTTGTAAAATAAATAAAATCTAAAACAATTAAAGAAACTTTGCAGTTAAGTGGCAAAATATGGATGGTTATATCTTTTGCCACTATTAGCAGTTAGTACAAACATCTATACTCAAGTAATTACCCTACTGTCTTTTACAAAATTTTTTCAAGACCAGAGAACCAGTCCCCATTAAGGTTTATGTTCAGTTTCCAAGAAAACAAAAAGTGTTCATAAAAGTTTGAATAAACTGTAGTATTGAATGCTTCATTCTAATTCTCAAGTATCCTATTTTCAAGTATCCTATTAAAGTTTATATGTGGATTTTAATCTCAATTATAGAATATCAAATACCGATAGATATTAACTGGCAACAGCAGCTAAGCTTAGAAATCTTGCTCATTCCAAGAATAGGTGACAGAATATGCTAGGCAATGCTGACATAAGAAGTCTTTGTTATTCATGCAGCATTCACATAAAGTTATAAGGCCTAAAGTGACTCCTCATGTAAGAGACAAATAGAATGATTTTTTTTAACTCACCACTGAACGAATCTTTGAATATAAATAAATACATACTAATGTGCACAGACATAGAGAGGCCTATGTGGTAGGTGGAATAAAGTTCAAAATATTAAGATTCTCTGCTTTCAAAATTGGAGTAATAATAGCCATGTACTATCTTGTTCTGTCACTGTCACTGTCTTCCCGTTCATCATCGATTTGCTCGAGCGGGCACCAGTAACATCTCCATATGTCCTGTCTCATGCTAGTAGAGCTCAAGGGCATTTGCTTGCTCCAGGAACATAAAGAGCCTCAAACCATTCCATCAGGTCATGGGAATGAGGTCTATAATTGTTACTGGTATATGGCATATCAAATACGACATGGGAGGCTTGCCAGGCTCTGCTGTGCAGGTAGCATACTCTTGTAGTCACCTCTAAATCCAGCATTTATTGATGAACTGCGTGGCCACAAGTGGCTGTGCAAGCCGGGCTGTAATAGGCTCTTCTGCTGGGTGGAGTTCTGACGAGAGGGAGGTCCAGTTGTGGAAAATGGCGGCCCTCATGGAGTGGGGGGGTCGACTATCTTGTTCAGAAAAAAATTTCCAAAGAACAATAAGAACTATGGAAATGTGGGGGAGGGGGAATAGAATCATACCTGTATTAAAAACATTTTAATTCAATCCAGGATTTCAGAGATTAAGGTACCTGTAGCATGGGGGTGTAACAGTGTGGGGGTGTCCTTGAGCAGTGAAATACAATTTACCCAAGCTGACAAGTCTTATATCTAGAAAAAATTGAATTGATTTTAGAAATCTTACTACAAGACAACTTAATCACTTTATTGAGATACAAAAAAAAGTTTGAAGTATAAACTATATCAAATTTACAACTTACTTGGAATACAGAAAGGAGCCTGAGCTATAATAAAGCAGGTAGGGCTCTTGACTGACCTGCGTCCCATCCCCAGCAACCCATATGGTCCTCTGCATGTGCCACAAATTCCCTGAATGCAAAGTCAGGAGTAAGCCCTGAGCACCACCAGGTGTGGTTCAAAACCAAACAATAAAATACAGAACAGAAGGATTGAGACATCTTTTACAAACGGCTTAAGAAAATTAGAAATGCCATGTCCAGAAAAATAAACTAAAAAACAATGTCCCTCATGAACGTAAAAACACAAAATATTAAATAAAAGATAAATAAGTATTAGGTATGAATATGTATACATAATACATATTTACTATCACTTGGTCACTTGGTATCCCATTATTCATCGATTTGCTCGAGCAAGCACCAGTAATGTTTCCATTTGACCCTATCATATGCCAGTATAGCCCAATGTCATCTGCTTGATCCAGGAATACTAAGAGTCTCAAACTGTTTGTTCATGGTCTTGATGAAGAAGTCTGATCATCTTGTAGGTGGGCGGCCATGTGATCTTTTGACGTCCTGTGGGATCCAGTCGGTAATGGCTCTAGTCCAGCCAGTTGTCTCCAAATCGCATTACATGTCAAGCCCATCTGATTTTTTGACGCCTTGCCAAACAAGACAGCGTCCCTGACTCTCAACCGTGGATGGAGGTCAGAACTCCCAATTCCTTCTCTCACTTGAGTGAGGCGTGATATTCTAAGCACAGCTCTTTCAATTCCTCTTTGGGAGACCTGAATAGCGTTCTCATCCTGCTTTCATAGGACCCAGGTCTCTGAGGCTTATGTTAATGCAGGGAGAAAGGTGGAGTCCAAGAGATGTGCCTGAAGCCAGAGGTTCTTTGTCCTTTTAGCTATTTCTTTGATGCTCTTAAAGGCGTTCCATGCTGCTATCTTCCTCCTGCGCAGCTTAGGTTTTAGGTCATTCATCATGTTGAGTTCTTGACCTAGGTACACATAACTGTCCTGTATTCAGAGATGTTTGTTCCAATGAGAGTGAATGGGGCCTCTGAAACTAGTTCATTTTTCATGAACATTGTTTTGTTCAGAGCTGCTACTTGCTCTCCCTGTGTCCAGCCGCTCACGAGCTGCCAAGGAGGAACGGCAGGTTCTAGCCCGGCCTGCCACCCCAGCAGAGCCGCACAACAAGCCAGATGACCCCCCGCCCCCCCGCCCACACTCTATTGGGCTGCCATTTTCCACATCCAGACTTCCTTCTAGTCAGAAATCCACCCAGCAACAGCCTATCACAGCCTGGATCATCGACACCCACCCTGCGGCAGTTTATTTTTTTCAATCCGGCCAGGTATGCTGATCCAGAGACTTACAGACATGGGGCAGAGCTGCTTGCTACTTGCTCTCCCTGTGCCCAGTCGCTCACGAGCTGCCCTGGAGGGATGGCCGGTTCTAGCCCCTGGCCTGCCACCCCAGCAGAGCCGTACAACAAGCCAGATGACCCCTCCACTCCATCGGGCCACCATTTTCCACCTCCAGACTTCCCTCTCGTCAGAACTCCACTCAGCGAAAGCCTATCACAGCCAGTCTTGCGCGGCCACTTGCAGCCACACGGTTCATCTATAAATGCTATATTTAGAGGTGACTACAATGGTATGCCACCTGCACGGCAAGCCTGGCAAGCTGCCCGTGTTTTATTTGATATGCCAAATACCAGTAACAATTATATTAGTTCATTCCCATGACCTAATATAATGGTTTGAGGTTCTTTATGTTCCTGGAGTGAGCAGATGCCCTTTGGCTCTACTAGCATGAGACAGGACATATGGAGATATTACTGGTGCCCGCTCTAGCAAATAGATGATCAACGGGAGGATAGTGATAGTGATAGTGATTGTTTTGTTGAGATTCAGCTGTAAACCTATCTTTCCACATTCTCAAAAGTCTGCCAGCATTTGTGCCGCTTGGCTAAAGTCTGCCAGGATTTGTGCCGCTTGGCTAATGTTTGGTGTTATTAGAATGATGTCATCAGTGAAGCAGTGATATTTACTATATATAATGCATATGTACTATATATAATACATATTTACTATATAGAATACATGTTATATATTATATATACATATATTATACATATATATTACATATGTAATACATGTATTATATATGGACATAGATACAAGGGGCAGGAGCTGCTTCTGGCTCTTCCTGTGCTCAGCTGATTATGAGGCATCTAGGAGGAAGGTGGGTTCTAGCCCTGGCCCGCCATCCTAATAGAGCCTCACAAGAAACCAGAGAAGCCCCCACACCATGAGGGTTACCATTTCCAACATCCAGACTCCACAATTCATCAGTGCTCCACCCAAGAGAAAAGCCCATCTCAAGCCTGGCTCATCAGAGTCCCACCCTACAGTGAAGCCTATTTCAAGCCCAGGTGTGCTTGAACCAGAGACACAGATACACGGGAAGAGCTGCTACCGGCTTTCCCTATGCTCAGCTGATTATGAAGCATCCGGGAGGGAAGGTGGGTTCTAGCCCTGGTTCACCATTGCAATAGAGCCTTGCAAGAAGCCAGAGGAACCCCCACACTATGAGGGCCGCCATTTTCAACATCTAGATTCCACAAATTGTCAGAGCTCCATCCAAAAGAAAAGCCAATCTTTCTCCGTTGTGCCATTTACTGATGGCTCAGACCATCAGTAAATGCATGCATTTAGTAGGCTGAGAGCCTACTACTGAGAGTATACCACCCACACGGTAGAGCCCAGCAAGCGATGAGCTACACTATGTGACAGGATGTATGGAAATGTTACTGGTGCTCGCTCGAGGAAATTGATGAACAACAGGAAAACAAGTGATTCAAGTGATAATTATATAGATATAGATGCATAGATAGAGAAGATAGATAGATCATAACCATCTAGAGATTTTTTCCAAGAATTGAATATAAGAAGCAAAAACTGAATGTCATTCCTATCCATATAGAAATAATATCTGGGCAACCTGCAAGTCTGTGATTTTTCTTACAATGACTTGAGAGCTGAGGTGGTAGGGCAGGCAGCAAGATCAATAAGGAGGGAAGAGGGGAGTAGGCTCCTCGATAACCTAGAGCAACGCCATCTTCCAACCAGATGACAGAATTCAGTTAGAAAACGGAACCTGGAAGCATGACAGGAGAAGCAGGCTCCTGAGACAATTGGAACAATAAGAGAATCTTCGATTAGCAAGAATCAACAGAGACCAAAGCTGCCTCATGATCAGACTTGGTCTGGATGGGCAAGTGACATAACAGTTTCACATGTTTCAAACCTTAGCCAATAATATTCTTCTCTTTCTTCTTCTGACTCATGACACAAAATCACTGTCAATATCTTTGCTTCTTAGATTCTCAAAAAGGATAATTTGACCATCTGAAATGCAGCATTAACTTGTATGGAAAAAGAAAGTCTAATTTTGCAAATTATTTTGCAAAATTTTATATTATGAAATAAATACGAATAATAAATACAAAACATGATGGATTTTATCTTCTACCTTCTCTGAAATGTATGACTTAATTGAAGTGTCCTAGTGAAGTTGAATGTGGATTAGTAGTTGCTCTGAATTCTACCTAGAACCTCCTTAATGAAAGTTTTAAGTTTCCAAAAGCTAATACAGGCGTGACTAAGTCAGACTAGAATAAATGTAGGGAAATTTATCCTAGCTTTAATATTTGTCAATTATTGATTTATATTAATATTTTATTATAGCACCATGAGATATATGATTACAAAGGTGTTCATGTTTGGGTTTCGGTCATATAGTGTTCCAGCATACATCCCACCACCAATGTCCCTGATTCCCTCCACCCTCCCTAGCCTGCCTCTATGGCAGGTTCTTTTTCCCAAACTTGTTTGATAGATTTATTTTATTTTTATATCAATTTTTATTTTATTTATTTTTTAATAAGTATTTTATTATACCACCGTGAAATATACAATATACAATATGCTACCCTCACAGCAGAGCCTGGCAAGCTACCCGTGTCGTATTTGCTATGCCAAATACCAGTAACAATTTTAGACCTCATTCCCATGACCTGATGGAATGGTTTGAGGCTCTTTATCTTCCTGGAGCAAGCAGGTACCCTTGGGCTCTACTAGCATGAGACAGGACATATGGAGATGTTACTGGTGCCCGCTCGAGCCAATCAATGATGAGCGGGAAGACAGTGATACAGTGATACAGTGATGTCCTTTCAACAAATATTTCTTTAGTGCCACTTTTTTATTTCATGTCAATCTTATAATGAGGAATCATTGACATATACTTATTGTGGGTCAGGCATACCATCAAGTAATGAAGATACTGAGTTTCTAACAAAAGCCTTTTACTGGAATGCAGAAAGTAAGGACTTCAGGCTATGCTAAGCCAAGACAAAGAGCCTGACTTGAGAAATCTGTGTTTCTGTGAAAAAAATTTGTCTGTCCTAAAGGGAAAATAAAACTGGAGGTTGTAAGGCAAAGCTTACAACAACATTGCACTTTATGTCAAACATTCTAGTGGTGGCAATGAGAAAGACGCAAGGAAAACATTTGGTGGGAGCCCAGCCCACTTACAATGTCATGGCCGCTTACACACATCATAAACTGTTGAGTTTGGGACACTATTGTTGCCTCTTTTTATTGTTTCAATTTTTCAGATCCTGCTGACTTAAAAACTGAATGCTTCTTTGTTTATTATTACTTTTTTTTTCTTTTAGGGCTGGAATTGGACTAAATCTGGCTGTGCTCAGGGTTTTAGTCCTGGCTCTGTCAGGGATCACTCCTAGTGGTGCTCAGAGACCATTTGTGGTGCTGAAGATTGAGCAGGTTGACCACGTGCAAGGCAAATGCTTTACCCACTATACTACTTATTAGTCCCCAATGATAACTTCATTTTCTATTTTGAAGAAATAAGTGCTCTAGGAAATAAAGTTAGTCTTCAAGAAATATGTGGATGTGACTAATAATAGCTGTTGCAGGACTCCTCTAAGAGCCCCTTTCTCTACTCTGTGGAGGTATTTCTTGGCGGGTCTTGGCTCAAAACATTAGCATATAAAAAAAGACATTGGGTGAGGTGCTGGAAGAAATCACCTGAGGGCATTTGACCCTGCCAGGAGTTTACATTTGGCTTGCAGCTCCTCCCAGCTCTGCTGGGAGGCTTTGAATTTTCATCTCTAGATAGCCCAGCCCAGAATGGGCTGGGCTGGGGAGTTTGGGCAGATTTCTAGCTATAAAATAAGCTGCAAGAAAGAAGCTCGCTCTCTTTTTTTTTTCCCTTTGCTCGGTTTCCCTTGGTGTTTTGCCTCTCCATCCTCTTCATTCTCTGTTGGGCCTCAACACGTGGTGGCAGCCATCTTAGCCTGCACCTGGCTGGGGCCTAGCGGGGAACGCAGAGTCCGGAGGCTTTCCCTGCTCTTGGATTGTATATTGGAACCTGTAAGAGTAAAGCCCTTTTAAAACTGCATCGGATTCCTGAGTTTTCATCCATGCCTCGCCGGCTTTGGAGGTAGAAGGGAACTCGCTTCCCGGCACTATTGGGGACACCGGCGGCGCTCCCCAACAAATAGCTACAGAAAACTTCTGGCCATTATAATTCCCAACAACTGAAATTTTTTATTGACAAAACTATTGGTTTTCTTTATGAAACTTGTTCACTCTTATTATATTATCACAGCAGAGATAGTCTGTTCACTAAAACTGAAGGAGAACTAGGAAATACATTAAGTAATTCTCTAGAAAAAGCTTTTTTCATGTACCCACTCTGTGATTCCATAACCTAGACACAACCAAATTATAATAAAATTGTTGACCTACAATTAAGTGTTCCTACATGCAGGTAAAAGGCAACAATCCTTAATCCATAGCTTTTTCATAAGCATAATGCAATATCACTGAAAGTTTCAGATGTATTTGTAAAATGACATCAATTACATAATGCAACAGAATAGCACTGTTAAATGTGCAGCTATCAACTGTGAGGTTTTTTCTGAGAGGTTTGATTTGATTTGGATTATTTAAAAGAATTTTGTGTCATAGTGGATGGAGGACTCTGCAAACAGATCACTGACTTGATGAAATACTTAATATTAATAAATTAGTTAATAGGCCATATCCTTTGCTGCTGGGAGTTAAGAACATGAGTCATCTTCAAGTGATCCTTCCCAATCAAGTGATTATTGATACTCTTTTTTATCTATGCAAAGCTGAAGATTCAGGAACCATGATATGCAGGAAGAAGGAATGACTGACTCTGTAAGTTACTGTAAGAGCAGAGATCCTTACAGCACTTTCTTGAAATAGACAATAAAATAATTGTAAACCTTTATTGCATTAGGTTCTTCTTAACTAGGAGAGGGCTTCCTTCTTGCTTAGGGAAACAAGACATTACAAATGCAAAATTAAAAAAAAAAAAAAGATAAACTCTTCGGGAGCAGAGCTGGGGGACATGGGAAAGGGAGGATCTCAAGACTCCCAAAGGACTCTGGACACCAACCACACTGGTGGGTCAATGCAAAAGCCTGAGAATGTAATACTTGGGATCGGAGTGCCCTGAATTGCTTGGGTCTCACTACGCTATGCTGGGAGTAGGCTATGGAAGAGAAACATATGGTGCCAAAGAAGGAACCAGACACCGATGCTTGCAAGGCATGCACTTTATCCCTTTATTCTTTCTGGTGCCCAGATTGGTCCCTCCAATATGTGATTGACTAGAGTATCCACAGCATCTGCGGGTAAAGGACAAAAGAGAACTCACTTCTCAAAAGCTACAGGCCTGTAGGCAAGGACAGTTGTTGCCAACCTGAGAGGTCAGTTTGCTGAAAGGGAGAGTAAATGGACAGAGAACTGGAAAAAACTGGCCTTCAGATATGATTTCCAGGTCAGAGCTGTTAAAAGCATAGTTTGTGAAATAACTCTCAAAAGAAAGTGACTCCTTATTTCTTTCTGTACTTTATTTCTATTTGCTATCTATATTTGGAAGCAACGTAAAAATCAATAAACTGCCTTTACAGGCAATCCACAATTTTCAGAAACTACCATATAGATACATCTAGAATTTTTAAAGTTTCTTCTAGGCATCATGTCAAGATTTATATTTCATAATCGTGCAGATAATCAAGAAGACTTGGTAGACCTTGATGACCTCGAGCAAATTCAGCTCCTATATACCAGGTGCTTCCATACTCCTACTCCCCCATGTTCTTGCTTAACATTAATGATAAAATAGGAAGCCATTATGTGAAAAACAAAAAGTAATCTTTGGTGAACCTTTCGTAGCAATGGACTTTTAAGAATGAAATCAATGGTTTGGGGACACAAACCATGAACAAGAGTTAGGTTTACTTTTCTCTTTGCTTTGAAGTCCTGTCGGAGTCATACCTGCTGTGTAAGAACACCGGTGGGAAAACCTGCCACTGGGGCACCAGGAAATAATGCCTGCACCCCTCTGAACCACTCTCCAGTGGGTTCAACAAGCAAATCGATATCACATAGGTCCATAGAAGAAAAGGAATTAATTACATAGTATAGAGAATCTACATCTGTATAAAATTAGACAAAGTCGATGGACTGAGGGTTTATATCCTGAACTGAGAAATAGGAGAGAGACCTGGAGCATCAGGAATAGAACAGAGTGTGTCACTTGAAGAGAAGGGCGTGGCTTATTATGATAAAACCATGTGCTCTAGACGTTTGCCCTTTGCTAGGTGAGGATTCTTAGAGGGAGATAAAGATATTTCTTTTGACTAAGGTGTTCAAGTGGGAGTAAAATGTGAGCATGGAGACAGGAGTAAGCCCTGAGTATCACCAAGTATGACTTGAAAACAAAACAAAACAAAACAAAGAAACTAGAGTCATTTCTGTTACTTCCCCTAAATATGGTAATATTTATTATTAACAATAATATTTACTTAACAATAATATTTACAAAATCTTGAGGCTGCAAGATTTTGGTTGATCTTAGTGCCATGTGCCAAGGTTACATGCATTAGAAAAAGTCTGCTGAGGACTTCTTGGAAAGGCCTGACGAACATTTTCAGGGAAGCTCTCCAACAATGCCCCATTAAATATGTTTGAAAACCCAAGCTTATTGTTACTTAGGTTTTCTTTATAAAATGTTTTGAGATAACTTTTAAAAGTCTTATTTCATTGTCATTTTGTCTTTAAATCATTATATCTTGGAGGGTATGAGAAAACAAAAGAGTGATAGAATCTCAAGGAAACAGGTGAATGAATGTGTGGAGTCGAGTGTTGCTTTTCATTTTCACATAATGGGCTATTTCTTCATCTTCCTTTTTTCAATATTACTTTCTTCCCCTTTTTGACATGAGCTGAACAAAATTAAAAATATAGTTTCTAAATGTCACCCTCAATACTAAACTTTCATTGTTGAAGTTTTGTTCTACACATGGAAATGTATCAGGATGGTTCCATCTGATGGGTCCAAAGGAAGTTCTGTTATGTCTAGAACCATGGCTCAGCAGGTGACCGTGGTCACTATGGCAGCAAATGGATTCATAGGAAAACAAGCCAGATGAAAAATTCAAAGTATACTGAGAAGTTTTCTTCTACTTTGGAGTGAGAACAAATCAGGTTAACAAATATTTACTGAAACACACTTAATTTTCACTAATCTTTAGTGCAAAATAAGAAAAATGATTGAAGGAGATAATTTAATAGATGTAATAAAGTGAAAGCATGAAAATGGGCTGAGAGGATATTTGATTTTTACAGAGCATTATTTGTTTATTTATACTGAAGCACTTTCAGTAAGAGTTAACCAATTTGCCTGCTGAGCTAAAAGACCACTCTCTTCCAGCAGACTTTCAAGTTTTTGTAAAAGCACTTGAGTGATAAGAGTATGTTACATTAGGGAAGCTTCTGCAGCATTTGGATACTGAGGGTTATGCATGTTACTCTGTGGGAAAGATGCTGGCTCCATAAATCTTAAATCTCAGCCCCAGTGATAGGCACACTATGTGTCCTGAGATTTAATAGAGCACAAGGGAACCACTGTAAAAGATAAAATAAATCGCTGAGTCAATTATCATCTAAATTGTTTTTAATAATCCATTTATTGCATCAAAAGAAAATCATTACTCACCTTCAACCTTTTTGCTTTCTTTTCCTCTAGGAAGATAATCCTACAATTGGAGAAAAAAAAACAAGCAAATACACAGTTCTAAAATAAGCTGTTAAATATTTTTTCTGAAGGCTGATTACAAAACTTCTATTAGCATTCACCTGAGAATTGAAACAGGGTTCTTCTTAACACACTGGATACTAAAACCATCCATTTTCTGAACACAAATAACTTAAAGTAGGAAACATTCCCTCCCACAGAAGCACTTTCCTGTTAGGTTCTACCATTGTTTCTCATAGATGGTTGCACTCTCGACTATAACATAGCTTTGACTATAGCCATTGCATGAATTTAACATTGTAACAGGTAGACCTTTGTCAGTATTACTCAACTTCCTTATACATTACAATCACTTACCTTGCTTCAAAAGCAAATGATGTGTAGTCCTTACCCAATGATCTGGGTTAACTTATTTCTTAATTGAGTTACATCTTGTGGAACTTTAGATTTGGGATGGAAAACAGCAAGAAAGTAAAACTATTAAGAGAAATGCACAGAGGAAAAAGAGAGGCATTCTGAAATAATCACAGTTGTTTTGGAGAGAAGGTACAGCTGTTAGAATGCTTGCCTGATTTGGACCCCTGTAACTTCATATGGTCTCTTGAGCCCAAGAGTGATTCATGAACACAAAACCAGGAATAAGCCCTGAGTACTTCAGGGTGTGTCCAAAAAACAAATAGAAATAAAATCCCACAGTAAAATAGTGACAGGAGCAAAATAAAAACTGAAATTAAAGATAGTGCAGCAGAGGACAGCTACAACTACAACCTCTCAATGGAAGGTCAAGAGTGATGAGGGCATAGGGACAAAGACTTCTGGGACTTAACTCAAGAGCAAACTGCTGTTGATGGGGATATTTAGGCAGGACCGGTGGATCTGTGTAGAGAGATGGGTTTGATGATGACCAATGAAAATCGCAAAGAAAAATGCTCATCTTTAGTGAGCTTTACCCTTGAAAAGAATGGTGAAAAGATCCAGACTAAAATAGGATGTAGACTCAAATTAATATTTTTTGAGAACTAGCGGGTACTGAAACTATTTCAGATCAGAAGAGATGCAGCACTTGGAAAGAGCCTTTAAAAAAAGTCTAGCAAAAGGGAATTTTGGAATTGAAAATAAGATGCCTGAATTCCAGAGTGTAAGAACTAAAATAAATAGCTTAGGGCTAGAGCTATGACACAGTGGTTAAAGTCGGGTCTCCTACCTTATATATGGTTCCCCAAGCACCAAAGGGTGTAGTTCCTGAGGAAAGAGCCAGGAGTAACTCCTGAGAATCACCCAGTGTGGCCACAAAACACAAACAAAAAAAAATCAAATCTGGCCCCACCCAGTTTGTGAAAGACAATATTGGTATAAAGTGTACTTGTTAATCAAATGTGTTCTTTTGATTAAATTCCTTAACTTCCCTACATGTCCATTTTTATTATTTTGCTTTTTGGGTCACACCCGGCAATGCTCAGGGGTTTCTCCTGGCTCTGCCCCTCAGGAATTACCCCTGGCGGTGCTCGGGGGACCATATGGGATGCGGGGATTGAACCTGGGCCGGCATGGGCCGGCCGCAAGGCAAACGCCCCTACCTGCTGGGCTATCGCTCTAGCCCTACATGTCTATTTTTATTTATATAAAATGGAAAGCCAGAGTGGTGATTCAACAAGCCGAGTGCATGCTTTACAAATAGTACTGGGGTTGATTCCCTGGTACCATAGGCTTCCATGAGCACCACAGGAACAACCCCTTAGCACATAGCCATGTGTAACCTCTGAGTACTGCTGAATATGATCCCAAACCAAATAAAATAAATAAACAAATAAATAAATAAATAAATAAAATGCACATGCTAATATGTTAGTTATTGTAACAAGGCTTTAAGAAAGTATCCAGCAGTCTATTATTATTATTGATATGTTGGATCCAAGTAGTTTTTGTACATGCAGAAAATCATACATAAGAAAACTTCTATTATTCCTTAAAGAATTGTAATGAAGAACAAACGGGTAGCTAGAGTCCCATCAATTCAAACTACTGGGTGAATGAAGGACAAAGATAGACAGTGGGCAATTCAAATACTCCCCCGCCCCTATCTCCCCAGACCACCACCCATGTAAACTTTAATAGATTTAGGAGTTGATGATTGTGTGGAATCATTTCCTTCCTTTGATAACTATTTTACTTCCCTTTAATTCATATGCAATTATTATCCTGTGAATTTAATGATTTTTAAAATATAGAACATCTACCACAAAAAGCGATCAAAGGGACCTGATGTGAGGCCGGAGTGATAGTTCAGCGGGTAGGGCATTTGCCTTGCAAGAGACCGGCCCATGCCGCCCGGGTTTGATCCCGGGATCCCATATGGTCCTCCAAGCACTGCCAGGAGTAATTCCTGAGTGAAGAGCCAGGATAAACCCCTGATCATCTCTGGGTGTGACCCAACAAAGCAAAAAAAAAAAAAAAAAAAAACAACAAAGGGACTTGATGTCATTAATGTTTTCATTGTAATCAGAAGCCTGGATTATGAGGCTGTTTTCCACATATTTTGATGGCAGGCTATTAAAATAATGCTCCTCCTTCAATCTCCCAGGTGAGCTTTGCATTTTCTCTTTTTCTATGTAATAACTTAGAGTGTTAGATGACAGTGTCTTTATCCCCCCACTGTGGTTGTTCTGCTATTATATAGCCTGATCATTACACTTTTCTCTATTTTGTCATGGAAACCTGTGGTTTCGCTTCTCCCTTGACTTCCTCAATAACCACCTCTAAGTAACACCAAGCAGGCACTAATTCAAACACTTTTCTACTTCAGTCATGCATTTCTGTTCCTGTAATTTAGGTAACATTAAAACTTTGTATTCTTTGTTTCCAAGCTTTTTTTTTTTTTTTGGGGGCACATCTGGCAATGCTCAGGAGTTACCCCTGGCTCTGCACTCAGGAATTACTCCTGAGATACTGGGGATTGAACCCTGGTCAGTCGCGTGCAAGGCAAAAGCCCTACCAGCTGTGCTATCATTCCAGCCCCTATATCCAAGCTCTTTACTCCATACTAATTTCATAGCATTTGACCTCAAAGATTTCACTAAAATTTCAAATTTGGTATGTTTATAAAGATGGGTCTGACTAAAGTCTCTATTAATCAGATGTGGTTGCTTTTTTTTTAAACCATAGCTAAAGATGCTATTGATTTGGAACAGTCCAAAAAATACTTCTCTCTTCTTCCACCAAAAGCTTATTAATCCTATTTTAGAAACAGATGGATAGCCTATAGAATATACAACTAAAAACAGATGTTTGTAGCAAAATTAGAACCTAATGATGTAGTTACGGTAAATGCTATTGGGTGCAGAGGTATCTTAGGTGTAGATAGGTGTTTGCTTCTCCCTTGAGGTGTAGGTGAATAGTGTAGAAACTACTGATCAATAGTGGAAAGCAGAAGAAAGGAGAGAAAGAACAATGAAAGGGAACTGAAAATGTTTTTATAGCTCTGAGTTACTTGTTGAGCATAATGAAGGCTATTATTTCATTTTTGACTTTCTAAATTTATTCCTTAAAATAATTTCTCAGCATAGGAAATATGACTACTGTCCATGTCATCAGATTGTATCTTTTGTTATTTATAGTGAAACAAGTTTTTGAAATATGCCCCCGACTTAAAGGTATTTTTTCCTAACACTTTGAATGTAATATTGGTAGTTGGTTCTGAGATATTCTTGCTTCTTCTATTGATTGACTAGTTGATAATAGAAAGAATTCAAATGTCACAAAACATTTTGGTTAAAGAAACGTTATTAAAAAGTTAAATAACTTAACTTTTAATAAAGTTAAAGTTTAATTAAACCAAAATGTTGGTTTAATTAAACCAAAATTTTGAGGGTGGAGTGATAGCACAGCAGGTAGGGCCTTGCATCTGGCATCCCATATGGTTCCCCTAAGCACCACCAGGAGTAAATCCTGAATACAAAGCCAGGAGTAACATCTGAGCATTGCGGGTGTGACCCAAAAGCAAAAAAAATAATACTAATGTTGGGGAAATAATTCAGAGAACTGGAGCTCATGTCTGGCTTGCATAGGGTTAGAAGAGATCCTCTGGCACTATGTGGCCTCCTGTGCACTACGAAATGCAGTCTTGGTGGCCTTCACACCACTGGGAAGGCCCCCCCAAAACCATTTGATTCTATAGTTCTCAGTAATTTCTTAATTTATCACATTCACTCAATACACAGCTCTCTTTTTAGATGCTGTTTAGAAAGGAGCATCATATAATTTTTCAGAAAATTCAAAACTTCAGAACAAATATATTTACAGTAGCAGATAGACACAAAGAACAAAAAATGTTTTTTGAGAATCTGTGTTGGGTTTGGAGAGATAGTACAGCAGGTGATGAACTTGCCTCATACACATTTAACCCAAGTTTAGTTCCCAGAACACCCTATAACCCTCGAACATCATGAGGAGTGACCAGCAAGTGCAGAACTAGAAATTCTGAGAGAAAGGAAGAAGGAAAAGAAAGAAATAAGGAAGGAGAGAGGAGGAAGGAAGGAAAGAAAGAAGGAAGGGAAGGAGGGAAATGTTAACAAATAAAAAATTCTTCTTCATATTGTAGGTACAAGTTTCTTCACTCTTCAACTGATTTTCCCCATTATCAGTAATTTTTCCTCTACTGATAGGCATTCCATTATAGCATATTCATCCAGGAAGTTAGTGTGTTTGCTTTCCCCACTAGATTTTAGTGGGTCAATGTCTCAAACATAATGTGTCTTCTGCAGGATTAAGTAGAGTGCCTAGACACAGTGAATCAATGTTTTCCTAAATGTGGGAGAAGACAGTTATATAAAAACACTTTCTCAGAAATAATACATTGACCGAAGTGAGGTAAGAGTGCTACACCTAAATGACTTCATGTTCAAGAAAGTAATAGGAATGTGAGAAGTTTCTGAGGTGCAGTGTTAAATCAAGGTCATAATGGGGGGGTCAATGTCTGGCTGGAGCAGGCATGTTCCACCTACAGGCATTATCACTCAGTAATTTAAGTAAAGCATAGAAAATGTGATCCAAATAACCTTATAAATTGCTCCTTTGCTACCACACAACAAAAAATAACTTAATGTAAAAAAAGAATATATTGTGCAAAAACATATTTCTCTGAAGAATAATTTGTAAGTCAGTCATTTACATGTTGACAGTTTGTGGTTAAGGAAGTCTTCTTTACCATGACAGCTGCCTGCCTGATGGGTGCAATTATTTAATTTTTTTATTCACTGAGTACTCCCCACAACCTCTCAGCACACTTTCTAAGAAATACAGACAGCCGGGCATAAAACGTTGGGTCATCCAGGAGGCAGAATCAGGACTACATCCCACCTCAATTCCTTACTAGACCTGTTCAACCAGAAATTTACATCTTTACAAGAAGTTAGTAGATTTCAGATACCTTTTCTCTTTTGTATAATGACTTTTGTTTAGTGTCTTTTGTTTAATGACTCCCTGACTTTTGTTTAATGACTTCCCTGACTTTTCAAGACCCTGAACGAACGTTTTAAAGCTCTTCGTATTCCTGAAGCAACCAGATGCCATTGGGCTACACTGGCACATGATAGGGTCAAATGGAAATGTTACTGGCATGTGCTTGAGCAAATCAATGAATAATGGGATGTCAAGTGATCAGGTGATCAAGTATTCTTGTTCTGTACAACATGGAGTCATAAATGCAAATGAGCTCATTAATGTCAGGGGGTGAATTCACACTAGAGTTTATGTCAGTCTGATTCGGACTTGTTGTACACACTAGTGCCCCTCTCACAAATCTGCTGTCTTCATTTCTGCAAGTTTGGACAAGAATCTGCAGCTCTGGTTATTCTGAGGTAGTTATCACTGTATCACTGTATCACTGTCTTCCCGTACATCATCTATTTGCTCGAGCCGGCCCCAGTAACATCTCCATATGTCCTGTCTCATGCTAGTAGAGCCCAAGGGCATCTGCTTGCTCCAGGAACATAAAGAGACACAATTCATTCCGAATGAGATCTATAATTGTTACTAGTATTTGGCATATCAAATACAACACAGGTAGCTTGCCAGTCTCTGCCGTGCAGGTAGCATATCACTTGAATCACTTGAATCCCGCTATTCATCAATTTGCTCGAGCGGGCGCCAGTAACATTTCCATTGGACCCTATCACGTGCCAATGTAGCCCAATGGCATCTGGTTGATTCAGGAATATGAAAAGCCTCAAACCGTTCCTTCAGGGTCTTAACAAGGAAGTCAGACCATCTTGTAGGTGGGCGGCCACGTGATCTTTTGACATCCCGTGGGATCCAGTCGGTAATGGCTCTAGTCCAGCGGTTGTCTCCAAATCGCATTACATGTCCAGCCCATCTGATTTTCGATGCCTTGGCAAACGAGACAGCTTCCCTGATTCTGGAATAGCGACGGAGGTCAGAACTCCGGATTCCTTCACTCACTTGAGTGAGGCGTGATATTCCAAGCATAGCTCTTTCGATGCCTCTCTGGGAGACCCGAATAGCATTCTCATCCTGCTTTCGTAGGGCCCAGGTCTCTGAGGCGTATGTTAATGCAGGGAGAACGGTGGAGTCGGAAGAGATGTGCCCGGAGCCGGGAGGTTCTTTGTCCTTTTAGCTATTTCTTCGATGCCTTTGAAGGCATTCCATGCCACTCTTTTCCTCCTGCGCAGCTCAGGTTTTAGGTCGTTCATCATGTTGACTTCTCGACCTAGGTACACATAACTGCTGCATTCAGAGATGTTTGTTCCATTGAGAGTGAATGGGGCCTCAGGAACTAGTTCATTTCTCATGAACATAGTTTTCTTCAGATTCAGCTGTAGACCTACCTTTCCACATTCTCGGTCAAAGTCAGCCAGCATTTGTGCCGCTTGGCTAATGTTTGGTGTTATTAGAACAATGTCATCAGCGAAGCGGAGGTGGTGTAGTTGCCTACCATCTATCTTCACTCCTATTCCTTCCCATTCTAATTGTCTCATGATGTTCTCGAGGGTGGCACTGAAGAGTTTTGGTGAGATGGTATCACCCTGTCGAACCCCTCTTTTGACATCAATGACCACTTCTTTGTAGAATGGTGAGATCCTGGTGGTGAATCCGTAATACAGCTCACGAAGGATCTTGATGTATTGGGTTTGAACACCCTGTTTGACTAGGGCTTCGATGACTGCTTCAGTCTCCACAGAATCAAAGGCTTTCTGTAAATCAATGAACGTGAGACAGAGCGGCATCTTGTACTCCCTACAAACCTCAATGAGCTTGGTTACTGTGTGGATATGGTCGATTGTGCTGAATCCTTTCCGGAAGCCAGCTTGCTCGCATGATTGTCCTTCATCTAGTGTTCTGCTAATCCTGTTCAGGATGACTCGTGTAAACAGCTTGTAGATGACAGACAACAGGCAGATGGGGCAATAGTTGCCGATGTCGTGAATGTCTCCCTTCTTGAACAGTAGAACTGTCCTGCTGGTTTTCCATTGGGAGGGCACCTTGCATTCGGACAGGTAGCTTGTGAAGAGCCGAGCTAGTGTATTGATGAGTACCGACGGCAGATTCTTCAGGTGTTCGGGTCTGACTTTGACTGGGCCTGGTGCTGTTCCCTTCTTTACCGACGAGATGGCATGTCGGATTTCAGAAGGGAGAACGTTGGGAATGACATATCCATCCTGTGGAATTTGGTATGTGGGCAGGTGGATGTGGCTATCAAAGAGATTTGAGTAGAAGTCCTGGATAATCTTCTCCATTGCCTTTCTGGAAGATGTGATAGATCCATCAGGGCGTCGGAGGGCAGTCATCTTGGTCTTATAGTTGGCGAAGGACAGGCGGGCAGTGCGAATACTTTTCCCGGCTTCTGCTGCATCTTCCAGTATTTCTGCTCTTCTGTCTTTGAGGTCTGCTCTTATAGCTTCTCTGCACCATTTAGCAAGCTTGGACCTTAGCATTTGGTCTCCTGAGGCTCGCGCCTTGCCACGTTGGAGAATGAGCTCAAGAGTTTCTGAAGACAAGCGTCCTTTTGTGTCTTTCTCTCTCGGCATTCTTCGCACAATCATGGAGGTGCTGAACCAGTCGGTTGTATTCTTCATCGATGTCATCAATGATGGTATCTTCCCATGTTGCCGCAATGGTGCCAGAGTTCCCAGTTGGTGGTTGTTCTGGGAGTTCTCTTCTTAAACTTTGCAGCTTTTTCTCCCTGTTCCGGGGAAGTAGAATTTTGCACGGAAGGAGACGGTGGTCCGATCCTGTCTGGAATTTGGGGACGACAGCAACATCAGTCAGACAAAACCGTCGATTGAAGATGATGTGGTCAATTTCATTGTGGAACTGTCCACCAGGAGATTCCCATGTCCAACGTTTCGCTTCAGTCTTTCTGGAACTGTGAGTTCCCATGAATGGTCTTGGTGGACATGATGAACTCAGATAGTCTCTCACCCTGTTCGTTCCATTCTAGGCCATGGGTCCCGATGTGGAGTTCTTCAGCCGATCTTCTCGGTCCTATCTTGGCATTAAAATCACCGACTATGATGTTGTAGAAGGTGTGATCTTTTTTATAGAACTCCTCCAATTCCATGTAGAATTTCTCAATTTCATCTTCTTTGTATGTGGATGTTGGTGCATAGACAATGAAGATAGAAATTGCTGGCAGTGGGCCACATCTCCTCAAGTGTAATCTTCCTATTTGGTTTGTTAGGCATTCAAATGAATCAATGTTGACAGCCATGTTCGTGTTGACAAGGACACCAACGCCACCGAGCGCCTCTTTTCGTCACATGTTCCAAGGAACAATTCTTCTCCGGTGTCAAATACAGCATGATGCGACTGACGCCTCCTCGTCTCAGTCAGACCAATGATGTCGTACTTGATCTTTTGCGCTTGCACCATCAGATCCTCAATATATGCTTCCGATGCCAGCATACGTGCATTGAAAGTACAGACAGTCATTTTAGTCCTTCTTCGTTTTGGCAGCCTAGGACAGCCGTGGAAATTCTATCAGGCACTGCTTGTTTGCCTTTCTTACTGCTGCCGTATTAAGGGCTCTTTTCGGGTCAGGAAAATAAACATTTTTGTTACTGGATTTGGCATATCGAACATGCATCGGACAGCTTGCCAGGCTCTGCCATGCGGGTGCTATATTCTCATTACTTTGTGGGGCTCTCTCAGAGGGGTGGATAGAATATTTATGGTAATTTGGAGAAGTAGCTTGCGCTTAGCGCGGCCGCAACAAAAAGCTGCTTTCTGCTCTGCTGGGTGTACCTGTGTCTTAGGCTCAAGCATTCCTGGGCTTGATATACTTTCTCCTATTTTAACTCTTTCTAGATGCTAAAAAAACTTAGTTTTTATTCACCATTTTTGCCTCTGAAAGACACCTAAAAAAGAATAAGAATGTTGTGTCGCATATCTAGTTAAGGCTAACAGTGATCTTAGAAAAGCTTAGGTAATGCTTAGATAAAAGAAGACTTCCAGTCTTGCTCTTTTAAGCCCATGTTCTCCCTTGATCAAGCATCACTCTCTGCTTCTGGCACTCTGGAGAACCATGTTCTTTCTTGAACACGGATTTATTTCTTTTCCTCTCTTCATATCTGAGTACAATCTGATCAATGAAAACTATTTTGCTTTACCAAACAACAAACAAAAAGATTTGTAAACTCAAAAATGAACATGAAATAATGATCTTAGCATCAATATACACTAAGAAGACGTTAACACTCTAATAATATATTGACATTAAACAGAAGAAAATCAAAATATGATCACTTGATCACTGGACATCCCGTTATTCATTGATTTGCTCAAGAAGGCACCAGTAACCCTCTCACGTGCCAGTGTAACCCAATGGTATATGGTTGTTTCAGGAATACAAAGAGCCTCAAACCATTCGTTCAGGGTCTTGACGAAGAAGTCTGACCATCTTGTAGGTGCTTGGCCACGTGCTTTTTGACGTCCCATGGGATCCAGTAGGTAACAGCTCTAGTCCAGCAGTCATCTCCAAATTGCATTACATTTCAAACCTATCTTACTTTTGATGTCTTGGCAAATGAGATAGCATCCCTGACTCTTAATCGTGGACAGAGGTCGGAACTCACGGTTCCTTCTTTCACTTGATTGAGGTGTGATATTCCAAGTATAGCTCTTTCAATTCCTCTTTGGGAGACCCAAATAGTGTTCTCATCCTGCTTTCATAGGGCCCAGATCTCTGAGGCGTATTATTAATGCAGGGAAAACGGTGGAGTCGAAGAGATGTGCCTAGAGCCAGAGGTTCTTTGTCCTTTTTTATCTATTTCTTCGATGCTCTTGAAGGCGTGCCATGCTGATCTCTTCCTCCTGTGTAGGAAGAGTATAATAAAAAGTTTGTTTTTTTAAATTTTTTTTAATTTTTGATTTTTTAATTTTATGGAGACATGCTCCATATTCATATCCCAGGAATATGGCTTATACTAGAGAATGACCCATGAGCACTCTGCAAAGAGCATGTGCTCTGAAATGGAAAAACCCTGTAGATGTCTATTAAGCCCATCTTTCTACAGCTTGCTGTAACCTTGTTGATTTTATGTATCACTTGATCACTTGAATCCCGTTATTCATCGATTTGCTCAAGCGGGCGCCAGTAACATTTCCATTGGACCCTATCACATGCCAATGTAGCCCAATGGCATCTGGTTGATTCAGGAATATGAAGAGCCTCAAACCGTTCCTTCAGGGTCTTGACAAGGAAGTCTGACCATCTTGTAGGTGGGCGGCCACGTGATCTTTTGACATTCCGTGGGATCCAGTCAGTAATGGCTCTAGTCCAGCGGTTGTCTCCAAATCGCATTACATGTCCAGCCCATCTTATTTTCGATGCCTTGGCAAACGAGACAGCGTCCCTGATTCTGGAATAGCGACGGAGGTCAGAACTCCGGATTCCTTCTCTCACTTGAGTGAGGCGTGATATTCCAAGCATAGCTCTTTCGATGCCTCTCTCTGGGAGACCCGAATAGCATTCTCATCCTGCTTTTGTAGGGCCCAGGTCTCTGAGGCGTATGTTAATGCAGGGAGAACAGTGGAGTCAAAGAGATGTGCCCAGAGCCGGAGGTTCTTTGTCCTTTTAGCTATTTCTTCGATGCCTTTGAAGGCATTCCATGCCACTCTCTTCCTCCTGCGCAGCTCAGGTTTTAGGTCGTTCATCATGTTGATTTCTCGACCTAGGTAACATAACTGCTGCATTCAGAGATGTTTGTTCCATTGAGAGTGAATGGGGCCTCTGGAACTAGTTCATTCTTCATGAACATAGTTTTCTTTAGATTCACCTGTAGACCTATCTTTCCACATTCTCGGTCAAAGTCAGCCAGCATTTGTGCCGCTTGGCTAATATTTGGTGTTATTAGAACAATGTCATCAGCGAAGCGGAGGTGGTGTAAGTTGCCGACCATCTATCTTCACTCCCATTCCTTTCCATTCTAATTGTCGCATGATGTTCTCGAGGGTGGCTCAGTGTAACTGAAGAGTTTTGGTGAGATGGTATCACCCTGTCGAACCCCTCTTTTCACATTAATGATCACTTCTTTGTAGAATGGTGAGATCCTGGTGGTGAATCCGTAATACAGCTCACGAAGGATCTTGATGTATTGGGTTTGAACACCCTGTTTGGCTAGGGGCTTCGATGACTGCTTCAGTCTCCAAATAATCAAAGGCTTTCTGTAAATCAATGAACGTGAGACAGAGCGGCATCTTGTACTCCCTACAAACCTCAATGAGCTTGGTTACTGTGTGGATATGGTCGATTGTGCTGAATCCTTTCCGGAAGCCTGCTTACTCGCATGGTTGTCCTTCATCTAGTGTTGTGCTAATCCTGTTCAGGATGACTCGTGTAAACAGCTTGTAGATGACAGACAACAGGCAGATGGGGCGATAGTTGCCAATGTCGTGAATGTCTCCCTTCTTGAACAGTAGAACTGTCCTGCTGGTTTTCCATTGGGAGGGCACCTTGCATTCGGACAGGTAGCTTGTGAAGAGCCGAGCTAGTGTATTGATGAGTACCGACGGCAGATTCTTCAGGTGTTCGGGTCTGACTTTGTCTGGGCCTGGTGCTGTTCCCTTCTTTACCGACGAGATGGCATGTCGGATTTCAGAAGGGAGAACGTTGGGAAAGACATATCCATCCTGTGGAATTTGGTATGTGGGCAGGTGGATGTGGCTATCAAAGAGATTTGAGTAGAAGTCCTGGATAATCTTCTCCATTGCCTTTCTGGAAGATGTGATAGATCCATCAGGGCGTCGGAGGGCAGTCATCTTGGTCTTATAGTTGGCGAAGGACAATTTTATGTATAACTCATCTATTTACTGTTGAGAGCAAAGTTTTAAAATATCATAGTACTTTTTGTGTTTTCTATCATGGAAATGTAAAGCAAAATGGAAGTGAGATATATCAACCAAACAAAAATGGTCTATATATGTTTTAAATGTCTAAATCCAGTAAGTGACAGTGGGTATGTGTCAACAAAAAGATCTTTTTTTTCACTGATGGTAGACTTTGTCTGTTTCAGCCTCTTTAGACAATGGTTTAGAAACTTCAAAAACAAGTTAAGAATAGGGACCAGATTGATAAGACAGCAGGTAGAGCACGTGATTTGCACATTGTGGATGTAGGTTCCATTTCTGGCACCACAGTCCTACCTCCTGCCAGGTATTGTCACTGAGCACAGAGCCAGGAGTAAGCACTGAGAAATGACAGGTGTGGCGCCAAAAAAAAAAAAACTACAACCAAAAAAGTTTATAATAGAACTTCTTTATGAATCATTATTTATATCTATATATGCACAATATTCTCTATATAGACACAATCAAATCTCTCTATATATAGACACACATATATGTACATGCATATAAATATAATATATTATATATATATCCAGGAAAATCAAAACAATAATGTTCAAATAACTATACTGATACCTCTGTTCACAGTATAATTACAATAACAAAGATAGAGGAATAGACCAAGCACCCAGCAACAAAGGAATGCATAAAGAAGTAATGTCAAAATATATTTGTGTATCTATAGAGAGAAAATGGAATAATATCAACTATAAGAAGATATGGAGTAATTCAGTTTGCAATAATTTAATGGAATTAGAGGGTGTCATGGTATATGAAGTGGGCCAGAAGGAAAATGTCAAATACTAGATCATCTCTCTCATTTAAAGAGTATAATGAACTGAAGTGATTGCACAGTCCTTATCATAAGTGAACATTTCTAGACAATGATGACCTGAGGATGCAGAGAGGCTAGGGAAGGGGTTGTGCATGAAGCACCCTGAGATAATGGTGGGGGCTATTGACACTCTGGTGGTATGTGTGGTCCAGCAACACTTCAAGCATATAATAGTATCAATGCTGTTGTAAAACCATGGTCCTGCAGTAAAATAACTGAGGTAAAAAGTAAACAAATTTAAATTCAGTTGCAAATAAATATTGTCAGTATCTGCTAAACAGTTCAAAATTTTGCTAAACTATAGACAAAATTTTTTATACTTCTATGTACTTTTTGGAGTTAGTCAATATTTTTTTGTAAATTTCAAATTCACTTTCATTTAATCACAACTGTTTTGACTTATTTATGACAGGAACATTTAATATTAAGACTAACAATAAGATATAGTTTGTATAATGAATATACATTCATAAATTTAAATCCATAGGGTTATGGGTAAATGCTCAGTGAAATGGACATCATAGTAAAATATAACTTCTTAAAATCAGTTATGCCAACATGTGTGTTGGCATAAATGTGTATAAAGTTATATTAGGCTTATGTATGTGTGTGAAAAAACTGCCAAAATTACACCAAATGATTTGATGATTATTGGTCCTGTATAGATTAGATTGTTTCTTTTTTTCTCAGTTTGTTTATTTTTATTTCTGAATTCTCTTTTAAATATTTATTGAAGTTCTTAAGATCAAGAAACTGAAAAACTAACAATAGCACCCTAAAACAGTGGCCAGAGCATAGTGCAGGAGGTAGGTACTTGCCTTGCACACAGCTAATCTGGGTCTGACCCCAGACATCCCAGATGGTACCTTGAGCTCCACAGGATTTATCCCTAAATATAGAGCCAGGAATTGGCCCTCAGCAACTCTGGGTGCGACCGAAAAAACCAAAATTTAAAAAATGTTTTAAACTCTAAAACAAAAAATACATTTTCAATTTCCCTTTAACTTTTTAGACACTTCTATTTAAAACTAGAAGTGTTTTGCGTTGTCTTTAAAGCATGAAAAATAACTAACCTTTAGCCAGGAAAAATAACTGACCTTTAATTAGTCAGGAAATATAACCCTCTTTGGAATTTCTTAACTATTGTGGCCATATCAGAATCATAGTCATTACTGAATAATATCATATTGGTGCTTAGTAGAATATCCATATCTTATAAGTATTAATGATAACAGAAACTAATAAAGTGATAAAACGATTTAAGTACAGTGCAAAGTGAAAAAGAATGATTAAGGATCCTGAAAGTCACTGTGATTCACTGCAGCATCTAAGGGGAATAGGGACAAAATCAATGCTGTGTAATCTACTTTTTTATTAGTAAAGTTACATGGGTGCCAAAGTGTTATTACAGTGGGTAAATTGCTTGCCTTGGATACTGATAATCAGGGTTCAGTCCCTGGCACCACATGTGTTTCCCACAAGCATTACGAGGTAAGACCCCTGAGCATAGAGTTAGGAATAAGACCTGAGAATCAATGGGCATGGCCAAAAATAAAACAATGCAATACAGGAAATACACCCGCACGGCAGAGCCTGGCAAGCTACCCGGGTCATATTTGATATGCCAAATACCAGTAACAATTTTAGAACTCATTCCCATGACCTGATGGAATGGTTTGAGGCTCTTTATGTTCCTGGAGCAAGTAGATGCCCTTGGGCTCTACTAGCACGAGACAGGACATATGGAGATGTTACTGGTGCCCGCTCGAACCAATCGATGATGAACGGAAATACAGTGATACAGTGATATACAGGAAAAGGTAATATGGGATGTTGGAGGACAGGTTTAGCTAGTTTGGGAGTTTATTGTTTTGCCCACTCCCAGCGTCATCTATTTAAGCCAAGGTTCATTCTAATGAGACCTCTCCTATGTAAACACTGCTAGAGGATGTGGCAGTTACAGAAGTCACCTTGATTGAATAACTTCTGACTTATACATCTACTAAGACTTCTATGTTTTCTAGATTGGGCATAGCTCCTCTTTATACCCACTGCACCCAGCGTGGGACAGTTAGTTATACATAAAATCATGCCCAGGAGACTACCACCCTGGCTACGTTGAGACTATAGGAAGACTATAGGAAGGATCATACTAGTTTGCTCTAAGCAGGCGAGTGTGACCCTTTCAGTACACGAGAACAAGATACTCAGAATCACCCTGGTGCAGATAATAATAAGAAGGAACTTGTGGGTACCATCTAGATTACATGAAGCTCATGAAGTTAAGATGTATTACTTTATACCAGCCCCCCCCCTCTCTCTCTCCAGTGTTTTACATGAGATAATCTCAGAAGAAATTAGTCCTTGGTGTAACCTTTGTTTATACCTGCAATAGGGTGTGGCACTGCTCTTCTACACTGTTTAGGGTTCTTTGTTGACATGACCCTCCCGGTTGGATTACTTTGGTGTATATGAGGGGCTGACTTGAGGCCACTTCACTTTTTGGCCTATTAGCTTTCTGCTTTTGGCTCCTAAGGCTTTTGGCTCCTCAGCTTTCAGCTTTTGACTCCTGTGGCTTTTAGCTCCTCAGCCTTTTGCTTTTTGGCTTTTTGCTCTTTGGCCTTTTGCTCCTTCTTCTCTGGGTAGGACTCAGCTCGGGTGAGATCCTCTCTCTCTTTGGTGGGAGACTTAGGCTCTTTATGGTCTAAGTTCGGACCAGAGCTAGAGTTTGTTCATTATATTGGAGTGCTGTGGAAGAGCTTTTGTACCATTAAAAAGCCTTTTTGGAACTGCACCGGACTTGTGAGTTTTCATCTGTTTCCCCTGCATCCTCAGAGGTAGAAGAGAACTTCTGTCCTGACACTGTCGGGGACCCCAGCGGCGTCCCCGACAATGGGATATTGTGCATAGGGCTTAGGTTGCAAATACTACTTTTTGAATGGAGCTATATGCAGAACCAGGGATCAAACCTATATTTGCTGCAAGCAACACAAACTCCTTATCCCCATAAGATCTCTCTGACCTCACTCTACTTTTTCAATTATGACAATTTTCAGATAAGATTGAGTTTAATTTGATAGTCCCTGAAACCTATAGAATGTTCATATAGTCCAACATAAATAATAATTAAATAAGAGAGAATTTAGATGCTTCCTGTTTTATCAATGATTCTGTTATATCCACAGACTTCTGTCTCTGGATATAGCAGAATCCACAGATTCTGCTAAGAACAAATCTTCCCTCTAACAAAGAACAAAGAACAAATCTTCCCTCTAAATATGAAAAGATAGTGAAACCTTGCATTTCAGTTTCAGAAGTATTCTAAAGAAGAGATGTTACTTTAAGAAGCAAGTTCTGATATTTTGATGTTTTGTAAAAATATTTGAAGATCTGTCAAACAGCAGATTAGCTTATTATGGAATCTAAAAATTAAACCAAGAGAATTCAGAGGAATCGATAAACTATTAACATGCCCAGGAGAAAAACCTAAAAATTGTATATTTGTTCTTTCTGGGGGGTAACTAATAAATGGCAAAGAAAAGACATATCCCATGGGAATGAATACTCAATTTGAATCAGATGTTGATTTTCAAAACTCAGTTTAAGTACTTAAAATAAAACTGCATGAGGCAGATGGAAAGACGGAAAGTTTTTAGAATGTTTGTTGTGACGTGCAATTACTTCCACCTGCTACATTAACCATAGGAAAATATGCTGTCAGAGTGATGACTGACAGAACTTTGCAGTAAGTGAACTAGAATTTTGATAAGATTCTGAAAGCTACATTTTTACAGCACTTGAGAGGTAAAAGGCTTCTTAGTAAGAATTATGCATACTGATTAGTTTCATAAAACACATTACTTTAACCAGCAGAGGAACTGAATGCAATACTTATTAGTTAAAAGAATGGGAAAATGGGAATATTTGATCTGAGTGAAATATATAATAATAGTGTGATCTTTCAACTTTAGTATTTTTCACATGCAAGGACTTCTGTGCTATATAGACCCCAGCTACAGTCACTTAGACATTTATGTTAGATATTAGCCAAATCAATGAGGATGCCGGGGATACAACCCAGGCCAGCACAAGCTGGCCGCATGCAAGGCAAACACCCTACCCGCTGGACTATCGCTCCAGCCTCCGGAGCTCACAGACATGGCTCACAGACATGGGGGAGAGCTGCTACTGGCTCTCCCTGTGCCCAGCCATTCATGAGGTGCCCGGGAGGGATGGCTGGTTCTAGCCCTAGCCCACCACCCAGCAGATCCTTGCAACAAGCCAGATGACTCCCCACTCCATGAGGGCCTCCATTTTCCACATCCAGACTTCCCCCTCGTCAGAATTCCACCCAGCAGATCAGAGTATCACAGCCTGGCTTACGTGGCCGCTTGCGGTCACACGGTTCCTCAATAAATGCTGGATTTTGAGATGACTACAAGAGTATGCTACCCGCATGGCAGAGCCTGGCAAGCTACCCATGTCATATTTGATATGCCAAATACCAGTAACAATTATAGACCTCATTCCCATGACCTGATGGAATGGTTTGAGGCTCCATATGTTCCTGGAACAAGCAGGTGCCCTTTGGGCTCTACTTGCATGAGACAGGATATATGGAGATGTTACTGGTGCCCGCTCGAGCAAATCGATGATGAACAGGAAGACAGCGATACAGTGATCAAAATAGAAAAGGAAAATGAAAAATGCTGCAGAGATGAGAATGCATTTTTTGTCTTCAGAATTCAGAGTTGGTTTATAACAGATACAAACCCACATACTGATGCTCATTTCTTGAAGACCATTTTGTAAAGCCAGAGCTGATGGGAGAATAAGAGTATTATTTAGGTGCTAGCATCCTAAGAAGATGGCCAACTTGTCTCCCAACACACAAAAGTTTGCTCTCAGGCCCAGGTTAGTTTTTTGTATAGTTCTAGTAGGGAAAGGAAGTTGTGAGAACTGACTGAAGGCATCTGATAAGCTTCAGAAATCTTCAGAGAGCCTGGTGTTGGCTGTTTCTAGTGGAGAGGCCTCCTTAGGCTTGATAATCACCAGAACAATTCTTAGAAGCTTGCTGTTTGCTATTATCCACCTCCACCTGTAGCTGGACCAGGTTCAAGACAAAACACATGATGTTGGAGAACATTTTATTCAGACTGGAGGCAGGACAAACGGCAAGGGAAAGTGAGAGATGATAAGATATACACTAGAGGGGCTGGAACGATAGCCCAGCGGGTAGGGCATTTGCCTTGCACATGGTTGGCCTGTGCCTGCCCTGGTTCGATCCCCGGCATCCCATATGGTCTCCCGAGCACTGCCAGGAGTAATTCCTGAGTGCAGAGCCAGGAGCAACCCCTGAGCATCGCCGGGTGGGACCCAAAAAAAAAAAAAAATACACTTGAAAGGAAGAGTGGAGTTTGTTTACTTAACAACTTTATAGGGAGGCATTTTCTAAACTGTTTCCTCAGAAATTTTCAGGGCCCATACATGTCCTCTGAATATTAGCGGGCAGGAGATGAGTTGGCATGCTCCTCAGTTGATATAAAAAATATAACCGCTGGACCCAGGAGTTCAAATCTCAAAGGACCAGAGTTCAAATCTCAGACTACAGCTTTCCTTGCTGGGGTTCCAGGTTCTATCTCTCTTCCCTAGGGAGTGAACCCTAAATACTTATACCATTTATCTTTATTTTTTTCTGCTCTTTGTATCTGAAAGAGCATTAGAGGTTCTGATATTCTTT
>JAJIBD010024437.1:0-160721 GCA_021461705.1 Cryptotis parvus
AATTTTGAACTTGCCTCTTAACACTGCTTTTGCTGTATCCCACAAGTTCTGGTAATTCGTGTCTTCAGTCTCATTTGTTTCAAGGAATCTTTGGATTTCCTCTTTGATTTCTTTTTTATGACTTGCTGGTTGTTTAGCAGTGAGCTGTTTAGTTTCTAGGTACTTGGTATTGGTCTCCGTTTTTGTGTACAATTAACTTCTATTTTCAGTGCATCATGGTCTGAAAAAAATAGTTGGCACAATTTCTATCTTCTTGATTTTATGGAGGTATGATTTATGGCTCAGCATGTGATCTATTTTCTAGTATGTTCCATGTGCACTGGAGAAGAAAGTGTATTCAGCTTTTTGGGGATGAAATGTCCTGTATATGTCTACCAGCCCTCTTTCTTCCATCTCTTCTTTAAGGGCCAGTATTTCCTTGGTAAGTTTCAATCTTGTTGATCTATCCAGGGTTGATAGAGCAGTGTTGAAATCTCCAACTACAATTGTGTTGCTGTCAATGTCTTCTTTGAAGTCTATTAGTAGTTGTTTTAGGTATTTTGCTGGCCCCTCGTTGGTGCATATATGTTTAATAGCGTGATTTCTTCCTGATATATGCATCCCTTGACTATTAAGAAGTGACCTTCACTGTCCCTTCTGACCTTCTTCAGCCTGGAAGTCTATGTTGTCAGATACCAGTATGGCTACCCCAGCCTTTTTGGATGGGTTGTTTGAGTGAAGAATTGTTTTCCAGCCTTTTATTTTGAGCCTGTCTTTGCTCCGATTGTTCAGGTGTGTTTCTTGAAGGCAGCAGAATGTCGGATTCAATTTTGTGATCCATTTTGCCACTCTGTGTCTCTTAACTGGTGCATTTAGACCGTTGACATTGAGAGAGATTATTGTCATGGGATTTTGTGCCATCTTTCTGTATAGGTTGGTTGTTCTTTTGGGTTATGTCTTGTCTTATAGTAGATCATTCAGTCCTTCTTTTAAGGTTGGTTTTGATTTTACAAAGTTTCTAAGCTGTTGTTTATCCAAGAAGTTGTATATCTGTCCTTCAAATCTGAGTGAGAGTTTAGCTGGATAAAGAATTCTTGCTGAGCCATTCATTTCATTAAGTTTTTTACTATATCCCACCACTGTCTTCGGGCTTGGAGGGTGTCTTCTGAGAAGTCTGCTGAAAGTCGAATGGATGCTCCTTTGTATACAATTTCCTTCTTTGATCTTGCTGCCTGAAGAATTCTGTCTCTGTCTATGGCATCCATTACTTTGACTAGGATGTGTCTTGGGGTCTTTCTATTGGGGTCTCTTCTTGCTGGTACGCCGTCGGGCTTCTTGGATCTGGATGCCTTCATCCTTTAACTCGGGGAACTTTTCAGCCAGGATGTTTTTAACTGTTTTAATTTCCTTGGGGTTACTTTCCTGTCCCTCTGGGACTCCGATGATTCTTATGTTGTTTCGCCTGGCTTCATCCCATTGTTCTCTGTTCCGTTGCTGATCCATTTTCCGATCTTTTTCCATCTTATGTAGTTCTCTGAGTGCTTTCTGCAGCTCATCTTCAGTCTCACTGATTCTCTCTTCCGCTGCTGTCGTCCTACTGTTGAGAGCCCCGATTGTGTTTTTCATTTCATCTACTGAGTTTTTAAGCGATAATATTTCTCTTTGCATGGTTCTCATTTCTGCTCTCATTTCCTCCCGTAGTTTATTGACTGCCCTTTCAACTGCTTCGTTTATGTTCTCCTGTATTTTATTGGACATCTGCTCAATTTTTTTCGTTGAGCTCCTTAAACATCCTACCAATTTCCTCTCTAATTTCATTGTCAGAGTGATCATGCACATCTGTATTCTTTTTGATTCTTCACGGTCAATTCCTTCATCTGTTCTTCGAGCTGGGGATCTGCGTTGTTTTCCCATGGTGTTGGCGGTGTTCAGGGATAGATTCCTTTAGTGTACTGTTTCTTTTTTCTTGAGGGTATTACCTTCCCTTGGTGTTGAATTTCCTAGTTTTAGTATTAATAAGCGGCCATGTAAGGGGCCGCCAGCCCGGCCAGCCGCACACGCCAGGGACTCTACCTGAGATGCACACAGGCCAGGGTGAGAGTTCAAAATGACGGTTTATTTCCCGTTCCGCTCGGACTTCTGGGGGGTTGTAGTTCCACCTTCTGCCGAGACCTGGGGGCTCTACCACAGCCCCAGGCGCCCGCCCGGCCAGCCGCGCAACCCAGGGACTCTTCCTGAGATGCACACAGGCCGGGTGAGAGTTCAAAATGACGGTTTACTCCGGTTCCGCTCGGACTTCTGGGGGGTTGTAGTTCCACCTTCTGCTGAGACTTGGGGCTATACCACAGCCCCAGGCGCCCGCCCGCCAGCCGCACACCCCAGGGACTCTACCTGAGATGCACACAGGCCGGGGTGAGAGTTCAAAATGTGGAGAACATCTTTAGAGTGCCTATAGAGAGCATCTCAGCTCCCTTTCTAGATTCAGCCTCCTGTGCCGTAGTTTCTCTACTGTGTTGGTCTCGATTGAGCCAAACTTTTACCCATCAGTTAATTCATTTTGGAGAGGCATTGCAAAGTAAATTGCAGTTTTCAGTACAATTTTCTGGAAATACTTCAGTATTTATTTTTAGTTCTTGTTCTCTTTTGTTAGCAAATTGACAGGTAATGACATGTTGTGACACTCACAATAGTAAACCCCTCCCCATGAAGACAGGAGACACAGAGTGTCTCCTGCCGCCATCTGCACCCAGAAAGGCCTCTGCTGTTCCTGTTCCCTTTGTGCCCCCATTGTCCCTCAGAGGTAGCCACTGATTGGATTTCTTCCCTGGAAACATGAACAAATAAATAAAGTGGCTTCTGCTTAGACCTTAATACAAATGCTATTGCAAAGTGTATTCTTTTTGTGTTGTTTTAAGGCCACACCAGGCAGTGCTCAGGGCTTACTCCTGGCTCTGTGTTTAGGGGGTCATGAGGTTCAAGGGACTATATGGGTGAGGACCAAACCAAGGTTGGCTGTGTGCAAGGCAAGTGCCTACTACCTGCTGTGCTATGGTTTCAGATCAGTGTACAGATTTTAAGCTCCATTAGTTTGGTACCTATCCATCATTTGTTTCATCATATCATTACATGATGATACCAGCATTTACTAATGCATTCTTTTTAGGCATTTTCATATTTTGAATAAAAATAATAAGGACAGTATGTCTTACTGTGAAAATGTTTTCATTTTCTCTTAGTGTGTACTTAGATGGGAAATTATTAGATCATAGTTTAGGCACATGTTGAGGTTTATAAGAAGATTTAGAAACTTTCCTAGCATGATGTAACAGTTGCCCCCAAATATCACAATAATTGGTGGGGATAGAGTTATTCTTAGGCATTCTGGCAGGTGAAAAGTAGCATGTTATTTTAGTTTTAATATGTGCTAGTGATGTTGAGCACTGCTTATATACTTATTGACTATCTTCTTTGTGAAGTATCTTTGTTTTTGTTTTTAAGAATTGGAGTCTTTTGTACGCTTATTATCAGGTCATGAAAGTTTCAACATAAACTTGTAAGGTATGTTTTTCATATGTTTTATAGATATGTGGCCTATCTTTTATTAGTAGTGATTGTGATGAGCATAAGTTTATTATTTTGTGCTGGTGATCTAACTTTTAACTTTAGAATTATTGTTCTTTTTGTCATAACTAAAAATCTTGTCTATCTACTTCTCAGATATTTTCTCATGTTTATATATATACACACATACATACATATATTTATGATTTTAGTTTGAATATTTTGATCTTTGCTCTATCTTGAATAATTATTGTCTATGATGTGAGGTAGGACCTGCCCCATATAGATGTGAGTTAAGTGACATTTATAGAAAAAACCTTCTCCTCTTTCCACTATCCCATTAGCTTCCACCTTTGCACCATTTTAAATGACTTTTCAGCATGAATAAATCCGTTTCTGGATTTTCCCTTTTCTTTGTAAAGTATTTTAAAAACGTGTTCCTCTTCACTCCTACTTCCTTTCCCTCAAATGAGAATCGACTACAATGTTTTCACATATGCTTTTCATTTGCAAATGTTCTTAAATGTGTTTTTCTTTTTGATTTGATGCATAGACGTTTTTGAGTTTATGCAAATAGTATTGAGTCCCTTATGTTTATAATTTACCTTTCTAAAGTTTTTTCATTCAGACCATGATTTACAAAGTTATTCATAGTTGAGTTTCAGGTATACAATTTCCCTACACCAATCTCTTCACGAGTGCCAACTTTGTTCCTTCAATGTCCCCATTCACTCTCCCACCCCCTGAGCCTGCCTCCTTGACGGGCACATTTCTAGGTTTGGTATCACCGTATGAATCTCATGCTCCCCATTTTGTTGGTTCTATGGTTCAGCTATATAGTTAAATAACATCTCTTCACTACCGATATATCTATTGCCCCTGCCACTACCCCTGATCCTTTCCATTTGCCTTTTTCACCCTCGTTAATTAAGACACACCATATAATAGATATATTTTAATGAGCCACTAAAATAAATGTTAGCCCATTTAATCCACAGCTTCAGCTCAGCACTGTGGTTTGTGACTGATCTCTTGGCCATGGGCACTTGCTTCCCACCAGCCACCTGCCACTGGTCTGTGCCACAAGGATTCTGGGTCTGAGTGAGAATGTCTTTGTTGGTCAAGTAGGTAGTATTTTATAATTTGCCATCTCAATATGTCATTTCCACAGCCCTAACAAACATCAACCCTGTCACTGAGAGGTGGGGCCTGTGACAGGTCCCTTGATTCTGGGAGTCTTTGTGCTTCCTTAAACACTGAAATAGGATGGGAATGAGGTGTGTGACTTCTAAAGTGAAGTGCATACATTTCCTCCATGATTCATAATTCCCAGGGCCACTGGCTCCTGGATCCTAGCAACCAGGCTATGTGAGAGTTAAATAGCTCTATGGAGAGGTCCCAACTAGGGTTCCAGACAATGGCCAGTGTCAACACAGAGATAAGGCAGCACATTTCCAATAGTTCCTGTTCCCAGCTTCTGAACCACCTAGTCTTTGAGACCTGCACAGTATCATAGAAGCAGAGAGAAGCTCAACCCTCTAAGACCTGCTCAACTTGAAGCTGGGTGAGCAAGGTGGTGCCATAGCTTGTTAGATAGCAAGAGACACAGCAAAATGTGGGCTGGGTGGGTGTGTGTTGATTAAATATTGCTGATCACCCCCTGGGGGCTACTTTTCCACTTTCAGTGCACAGAGCTCCTCACTCCTTTCAGTCCTGTTCTTTGTTGACCCTAAGTTGTGCCTTGCAATTGACTGGTAATATCTCATTAATTTGCATCTCGGTGCTCTCTAATCATTTTCTTCATATGCTGATGAACTTTTTGGTGTTTTCCTTCCCCTCCTTTTGTTATTAGGCTGTTATGTTACTATTTGCTTTATAGTGTTGATCTAAGTCCCAGCAGTGTTTAGGGTTCACTTCTGGCTCTGCACTCAGGGATCACTCTGGGTAGGACTTGGAGGACCATATGTAGTGCCTGCCCCAGACTGAACCTGGTTCAGCTGTGTGCAAGGCAAACTCCTTACCCGCTGTGCTATTGCTCGGTCCTGCAAATATCTTTTTGCTTTCAGCCATCTATTAGCTTTGAGAGTTGTGTTCTAGGTGGAGCAGACAGATGACAGAATGAGAGATTCTGTGGAGGAACCCCATCTGTGCTTCATTGCCCTAAGCACTTTTAAGCAGCACTCAATAACATTTCTCACATTTTTGCACAATGTTTTGCAATTTGAAAAAATATGTACACATTATGAGTTTATTTAATCATTTAAACAGCCCTGAAAGATAGCTATTAGCCCTTTCTTAACCATTTTGTAGCTTGGCAAATGAAGGCCTGGCCTGCTCAAGTTCATGAAACTCTGACGTGCTACAAGATAAGGGTTCTGTTCGCCTGGCTAATAAACTATGGTTGGGTACAGGGAGGACTCCCAGATAATTGGGTGATGGCTCAGCAACTTAGGAAAGGAGGTAACTGCTGATGGATCAAAATGACTCAGCTGGAGAGCCAGAGACTTTATTACCAGACCCATATTTTGGGTGAGTAATTTATCCTGTTTTCTTATCCATAAAAATAAACTCAAAATAAAAATGAAAAGAGCTTTCTCAGGGGACCAGAGCAATAGTACAGCTGGTCTGTGTTTGCCTTGTATGTGGCTGACCTGGGTTGATCCCTGGCACCCCATATGATCCCGTGAGCCCAACAGGAGTGATCCCTGAGCTCAGAGCCAGGAGTGAGTCTTGAGCACTGCTGGGCAAGACCCCAAAATATAACTGAAAAGAGCCCTCTCTAATGAATCATTATACGAAGGGAACTACTGAGTGAAAACTGAGAAGGTTTTATTCTGAAAACCACAGAAGGGAAAGACCTTAATTCTGTTAGGATCTCAAACTCCGCTCAAAGTTCTGAAAGACTGTGTAACCACAAGAAAATCCCTCCACTTCACTGAGTCTCGGGAAAAATCACTTTATTCCCTAAGGACTCTACAAACTTAGGGATCACACTGAACCCAAGATAGACCAGCCATTGTTCCCAGGAAAATAACAAGCGTGTATGTAAGGGCACATGGCAAAAGTATTAGGCATTTAGCAAAACAATACAGTTAATAGTGCAATTTCTGATTATCTGCCAGAAATGCAGTTTGAGTTTGAGTTGAAGGGAGGTTAGAGAGCAGCTCGCAGAGATCAGAGCTGTGGAAGGGGTTGGGCACAATGAGAAGATCAGGCAAGGTTGGTTTCAAGTCCTCAGACTGCCTGTAGAATCCTGGCCAGGAAGACCGAGAAGGACAGGTGCAAACAGAGACCCAAAGAGAGGTGCCTGAGCTTGGAGCGCCCATGGACTATTCTTGTCACCCTTCAGAAGCAGTGAACCAACCATTCTCTACAGAGACCCCAGGGACTGTTGGGCATGTGTACATGTGTGCCCATGATTGTGTGTACATGTGTGCATATGTGTGTGCATGTGTATGCATGCATGCAAGTGCATGCTTGTGTGTGCATGGTGCACGGGACTCCTGGGAAGCCCTGGTCCAGTGGAACCAGGCTCAGAGGGACCTTCAGCCACTCCTCCCGGCTCCTTAGGCCCTGCCACTGGCCAGCTTCTGCTGCAACATGGCTTCCAGAGCCACCTGGGCCTGGCAGTTTGTCACCACTAAAAGCCTCATATCCTGGCTCCCCTTGCACTATTAATCTCAGAAAAACGCATTGTCAAACCCTAATGAAAAAGGGGAAGCCACCAAGGAGAAGGTGTCCACACCTCAGGCTGACAGTTGTCAGCTAGTCCAGCAGCAGTATCCTACTGGGGACAGAGCTCAAGGAGTAGTAACAGGGGGCTGTGACCGGGGAGGTGGTCGGTGGGGTGTGGGGCGAGCCTACACTTGCTGACCACAGGTGGCCCCCTGTGCGTCATGAGAAAGGCCAGGAGGAGAGGAGCCCCAAACTTCTGGGGTCATTTCCGGGGGAAGGGTGGCAGGACGCTCTTCAGGAGAAGGGGCTCTTGGGCTTCTCATTGAGACGGAGTCATCTTGGAAAAGAAATCCTGGGCAGCTGGCACCTGAGATCCCTACCCATGCTTCTCCAAGACAGATCAGGCACACTTGGAAGCTTCACACAGACGCAGGACCACAGATGACCCTCACTCAGGAAAGTTTTTTGTACCACTTCACAGTGTCTTAGAATTAGTGATTACGTTTAAAATTAGGATCACTTGTAAAGAACCAGATATATAGTTTCTCTCAAAAAATTAAAAGCCTCTGACCCTTGGGAGCCAATACTCATGGGTGGGAATGAGGAACAGCTGCAGGGGCCCTGCAGAACATGGGGTGGCCAGAGATGAACCAGCACAGACTCCTTCCTGCTTCTGCTCCGCCCAGCAGCCAGAGCCCCCATGATTCAGAGGCCACGAGAAGTCATCCTGCCATGCAGGCCTTATCTCTGTGTCTGTTCACTCAGCATCGCCTACATGCCTGGAGGAAGGTCTGGGGTTTGCAAACACGAGCATCCAGTGGAGTCTCTTTCCTCCTTCTTGTAAAGGCTCTCCTCTTCCCGCCTGGCACTCGGCAGCTCCTTCTTCTTCAGCCAGCTTTGCAGACTTCCTTCTCCAAAGGTTCCCAAGAGCCCTAAGACCACAAGTCAATACATCTGCTGTGCCCTCCTTGTAAGATGCTCCAGCAGCAGGATGTGTGGACCACATCACCGGAAAGTCTGCTGATCCTGTTAGCAAGCAGGTCTTGAGTATCGCTCACTCCTGTGCACGCAGGGTTGACCACAGAAAGGGAGCACGTAAAACAGGCAACAAAGTCCCCTCCAAAGCAATGGTAGAACTAGCAAGGCCACAGGAGCTTCGAGCAGGGTCAATCAAGAGTGTCCCCATGGGAGAAGAGTGTGCCTGGGGTATCAACACATGACACAAAGGCCAAGGGTATTGGTGTTGTAGCTGGGGAGAAAGCGCAGGAGTTTAGGACACATGCTTATATGCACCTGACTGAGATTTAATATCTGGCATTGACAGAGTCCAGAGTACCACCAAGGGTATCCCTGGAGCCCCTGAGATTGCTAGGCCCGAGCAGCAGAGCTGCCCCTGGCTTGACACTCAACCACCAGACCTGCTGACCAAGATTCATAGGGAGGGGATCTCTGGGTCCCCTGACCCCAAAGTAGGGTGGGTGTGAAGGATTAGCGCCTTCAACCATGTGGCGGCGTGACTTGGACATCGCATTGAGATTCCACCTCAGCTTCATTGGCAATGAGGGTGCTGACACTGTACTTCAGCCCATGGCCAACACCCTCTGCTACAGCTCTCCACTGCTCCACCTGGTGTCCCTTTATTATCACGACTTGCTGGAGTGAGCTCCTCTAGGACCCCTCCGGGCTGGTCCTCTTTATTCTGGATGTCCCCTGTTTGCCCTCAGTACTAACCACACAGGTACAGTAGGAATCCATGTGGAGTAAGGTCACTGTAAGGGGACGAGACCAAGGACCGGTTCCATATTGGTGGTTGACTGTAAAGGAAACTCTTTTCAAGATCTTCTTCTACTTCCTCTAAGCCCCAAAGCCCCTCCCTTCCAAGTGGGAGGTATGCCTGTGAGCTTGGAGTTGAGAACCAGAGTTCTCCCAGTCACCTAGCAGGCAAAATCATTGTCCTGTACTCAGGAACATCGGGCAGCGGAAAATGAGCTAAGGGTCAGAGTGGTCCCCAAGTGGAACATGAATCAGCAAAGCTGTACTGTAACGCTTTAATCAGACACCTCTCCTGTGGGCCTCTGGGGGAGGACGATGCCCTTTCCTCTGCCCACAGCTTCCCCTGTCTTCTGAGAGGAGTGGCGGAGATGCACATGAGGACAGAACAGCCCTTCATCATGGGCTCTGCTTTCACCCTTTGGGCCCATTTGGATTTCCCAGAGCTGCCAGGCATCGCTGCTTCCCATCCTCCTAGGACTGAGGGGTGAGGGGAGGGGTAAAGACACTATTTTGCTTGCACCAGACCCAGGCGGTACCCCTGAACAGCAAGCTTGGGAGGACTTGGATATCTTCGGGCATAGGCACTTGTGTTTTCCCATCCAAAGGTGAACTCACTGGTGGCATTTCCCCCAGCTTCTCTCTGCCTGCCCTTTCCATGGTCACAGAGGAATTTTCCATTCCAGTGACCTTCTCCACCCATATTTCATGGCTTGTGGGCAATCCCTCTCCTTGGAGTTGTGGGCTGTGGCCATATCTCCACCCCTGACATCCATGGAGCCTCTACTCCCAGCTCTGCAACTGTCAAGTGAGAGCGCTGCTCAGAGGGGTGTACACCTTAAATCACTCCTGTGCTGCGCCGGAGGCGCCCTGACAGGAGCCTTCAATGGGAGATTTCCTGTACCAGGTGACTTCCTGGAGCCTGGAGAGCAGCACTTCCCTCCTCTCCAGGGATTTCCTTAGGGAGGCAGCTGTTCTGTTGCACGGGTGCTGGGGCCACACTGTGTACCCTAGCATACCATGTTAGGACATGTTAAAGAGCTTCTGGCCAATGGGTGCCCGGGTTCTAGCGAAGCATCTGTTTGGAGAATGAACATCTGCGTGGAGATGAGCCTGAATCCACAGAGCACTGCTCAGTCCCAAAGCATCTCACAGCAGCTTCCACGGGGCTCTAACTCACCCACTGCTCGGCCAGCTGGGAGGTCCACAGAGGGAAGGCAGCACTGAAGTGAGGGAAGAAGAAAACATTTATTAAAATACCTATTTTAACAATTAGAATAAAAGAATACCCTCCCTTGGACCTGAGTGGGGACACGGTACAGCCAGAAAAATCCTCACCTTTACACCTTTGTGCACCTTATTTTCTGCAGCAGAGGAATCGAGACTCCACTGACTACCTGGATGTGAATGAGATAACCCAGGACTCAAGGTCTCTCTTTCCTTTTTGACTATGCTGCCTCCTGAGCTTACAGGTCCCTCTGGACAGTGCCAAGAGTACAGGAGGGGGCTGCAGTGATAACACAGCGGGTAGGGCATTTGTCTTGCAAGCAGCTGACCCAAGTTCGATCTCCGGCATCCCACATGGTCCCCCAAGCACCGCCAGGAGTAATTCCCTGAGCACAGAGCCAGGAGTAACCCTTGAGCATTGCCGGGTGTGAACCAAAAAGCAAACAAACAAAAAAAATAGTGCAGGAGGATCATTTGCCCTTTTCATGGCTTTCACATGTGATTTCTTCATGTTGGGAAGTTCCATACTATAGGAGGCGGCAGCTTCAGAGAGAGAGTGGCCTGTGTAGATGAAGAACAGGTGACTTTTTAGTAACTTGAGATAAGGGAAGGGGATGTGATGGGTATAGGGAGCAGATAATCAAAGATGTACACGGGCCACATTATAGGACAGTCACTTTGCCATGGCAAAGTGTTCATGGCTTATGTTCTGGTCACACTGAGGAACAGTCATGCAGGGACTGGGAGTGACAGCAATGCCTTGGTGTGGAGAGATGGGGCAACCCTCCAAGGGTGTATGCAGCTGCCCAGACTCAGAGAAAAAAAATACAAGTTGTCAGTCTAGTGTTGGCCCCATCATCCAACTCACCTAGACCTCACTCAGCCTCTTCCTTCCCTTGCAGGCTCAGCAGCCCACACCTGTTCTGTTCAGAAGCAAAAACCCCCGCAGGTGAGAGACCTTTAGTCCATTCACGCTGCAGCTCTCCTGTCTTGAAATCCCTAGCGCCCCCTGGAGGTCATGGGCCTTACCACAGAGCTTTAGATTCCAGAGATGGGGGCGTGGAGGTGGTGGTCCTTAGGGAAGGACCAGCAGTAAATACTGAGAAGAGAAACCCTGCGATGCACTAGGAAGGAAGCCCTGAACAGAGGAGAGAAGCTGGGGGCATGGTATTCCACAAGGGATTTAGACTCCTAACCACATGTGATGGGAAACTCACCAAGAGTCCAAATTATCAGCTCGCTCTCTCTGGAACATTCCAGAATCCCTTCCCCTGGGGCAGACCACTTGGGGCACAGAATCCGTGAGTGTAGATAGTTGTAAACCAGACCTATATATAGAGAGATATGTACCCAAGCTTTGCTATCTGGACCCAGGGTCACTCCCAACAGATTTCAACAACCATCTATTTAATTCAGTGCTAGGGCCTGAGATAAAGATTGATCCTTGTTGCCAGGGACTACCACAGCCACCGAGTGGTGTTTGGGGGAGACTAGGGCTATACTTGTCTTTTTTGGGTGGGGGAAAATGTGGTTCCATGGATGAATGCCTGTACCATATCTCTGAACCTGAGCTTTAGGTGGTTAAACATAGTTTTTCCACATACATTCCCAGGGGGTCTCTGATGAAATAATTCTCATCATTTCTTGCACCAGCTCCACAAATTTTGTCTTTGTTTCAGGTGATCAGAGTTAATTAACTATGAAAACCTGGTGCTTTCAGGGTTCGTAGTTATGGGACAACAGACCAGACTTGTGTCACACTGATGATTGGGTGTCAGTTTGACTTGGCCAAGACTAAGACTTGGCCACTCTTCTGGCCAGAGAGCATCTGTGGCTATCCATTGAGGCTTTCTGATGCTCCGTGAGTGGATCAGGAGTGGGGCAGAGGAACCTCTTGGCTGGTCACAGGTTCAGGCAGGATCCCTGTCACTGAACCAGAAGGGGTCAGGGCTGCAGCCCAAGTACCTATGCTGGGGCCAGGGAGAGGGACAGAACTGTCGCTCTTCAGGAAAGGCAGGCATCCTGCTCTCCTTGCCTTCTTCTCTATCTCTGCTCTAAACTAGGCCTGGAACTTTAGGAAGTCACCTCCCCAGGGGTTCATCAAGTAGGAGTGATAGTTCTCTGCTGTCCGAGTAGTCCCAGAGTGCAGACTCCCGCCCCACTCACTAGGCTGAGTTAAGGGCCAGTTGACAAACTGTCCTATGGTCAACACTGGCCTGCTTTGTTTTGTCCATCAGGTCTGCTAGGAAAGTCAGGGCCACACTTCGGTGAATGTGTTGTCTCAGGATGTGAGAGAACGTTTGTGTCTCCTAAGATATTTACCATCTGGTCCAGTCAGTGAGAAATCAGGGTGTAGGACTAAGATTCAAGAAGACTCATGTTGGTCTTGATGCTGACTCAGTCTCGATGACCCTCCTGGTATCTTCCCTGATGACAGACTTAGAAATTCCTAGAATTTTTTCTGCTAATATTATTAGGGAAAATAAAAGCATCTGTGACTTTCTACCAAGAAGCTTCTATTATCAACACTTTGACAAATTTATTGCATTTTTTTCTACAGAATTGAGATGACAAAAATTATATCTTTATTTTTACATTATATAATTGTTTTCCTTCTTAATCGGAGGTGATTTGTTTACAAGAAAGATTGACATCTGTATACTATTCCACCATAAGGGAGTTTCATGGCTTATTTAACCATTCCCATGTGGTTGGGCAGTAATAGTTTCTTTTTTATCCTGGTCTATATGGAAAATATCTGCATGCATGACTTTGCACTCAGTACTGGCGGTTTCCTGGGGGGAGGTTCCTGGGAAAGTCATTGCCAGATCAATGATGTGGCTCTTCATACCCCAAATAGGGTCAAAGCACCCTGTTCCCCAATTTCCCACAGAAGAAAAATCAAGAAGCGATTATGAGACCTTGGCCAGCCAACTTCTCCCAGTGGAACTTCTTCCCGAGACCACTACAGGAACCAGGGAAGGATGGCATGGATCTGTTTAACATGGTGATGTTTGGGAGAGCCTGGCAAGCTACCCACGTTGTATTTGATATGCCAAAAACCAGTAACAATTATAGACCTCATTCCCATGATCTGATGGAATGGTTTGAGGCTCTTTGCATTCCTGGAGGGAGCAGATGCCCTTGGGCTACTCTTGCTTGCAACAGGACAAATGGAGATGTTACTGGAGCCCGCTCGAGCAAATCTATGAACAACGGGAAGACAAGTGATACAAGTGATACAAGTGATGTTTGGGAACTAGGTTGTGCTGGAGCCACAGGTGCCCAGGTCTCCAACACAAAAAGACTGGCCAAAAGTAAAATCTATTTTGGTCATCAAACAACACTGCTGTCTTCTGAGTGCCCTCACCAGAAGGTCAGAATTGGACACCCTGGGTTCCATGACCACTCTAGTGTTTGCGTCTAGTGTGTGCCTGTCAATGCTTGTGCCCCATCCAGAGCGTGTGACTCCCAGACTGTCCCAGTTCCTGCCCATCTTGGAATTACATCCTGAAGCCCAGTGGGGTAAATGTTTCTTTCTCACACTCCCAGCTCGTTTGTAACATAAGGAACCTACTCCAGACCCACTCCTCAAGTAAAATTGCCAATTTATGGCAATATTCCTTGTTTAGAAAACAAGGCTATCCAAACACTATAATTACAACGTGCACCAGCAGCCGAGAGTTCCCGCATTAATGCACAGACTCCAGATACATTCGTCAAATAGAGTTTTTTTTCCTCTTTGCCTTCTTCTCTGGGTACTTTTAAGTTCAGGGACAGAGAACATGTCTTCATTAGAAACATTAACATTCACAGGCTGTAGTAAATTTTGACAGTGAAAAGGTCTCTGTAACCTTTAGTTGTGCAGAAATTTACTTCCCAAGAAAATTACATCTGGCACTGTCTTAATTAATGCTAGCTTTCTTTTCTGAAAATTGTGGGCTTGTCAGTAAAAAAGGCAGAAAAACCTGAATTTAAAAGGCTGGACACAAAAGACGCCGAGAAATAAAGCTCTGTGAGATTTCATAATATTGCTCTGTTTTTGTTCTACAGTAAGGAGATGAAAAGATCTCATTTGATTTTGCCAAATGCAGCAACATACATGTAATGTAGAATTGATTTGCATTTTCCTCTTTTGTCCCTGAGTTTTATCCTGTAAAGCGTGCTTGGGAAGGTATTCTATTTTAAAAGCAATAGGTCAAATAAAACTTATACCTCCGAGGGGGGGGGGAAATAGTGTATGACTTCATTTTCTTTCTTTTCTTTCCTTTTTTTTAGCCATTCTCTAGCAGGATGCATTCATCATCGCTAACTGTTAAGAGTGGTAACTCTGTTTTCTCCTATGACTTTGATGATCTGACATTGTCTTTGCCTGGCTGGAAGTGGGTTCTAAGCAGGAAGGGAGAACTCAGCTTCTGTTCCTCTCGGCCCGTTGAATGTGACGTCAACTGCTGTTGGATAGTGGCATGCTTTGGCTTCCCTTGAGGCCCAGAGATTCCTTTCAACTCATCCTTCCCCAGACCTAGTTTTGTGTTTTGATGATCAGCTATTTCTTTCCCCAGTCTGAAAACACCTCTCAGATGTGGTCCAAGGAGTTCTTTCCAGCGTCCCCTGCTCGACATCACAAAGACAGAAAAAATACTCTGTGGAATGTCTTTGACTGCATGAAGAGCAAGTGCAGGTTCGACGAGAACCATGCTAGGCTGCCTCTGGGAAGCTTCTTCCCTGCTCAGACCCTCCTGGGGTCTGATGATGTGACTTAGAAGGTCACTTGCCCAAATGTCTCTGCAGTCTGGGCTCACATCACAGAGTTTCTGGGGCTCTGTCCTCACCATGGTGTGGTACCCTCTGGGCCAGCATTCCCAAAGGAGCATTTCTACTTGTGTCCCTGCACTGGGAAGAGGGAAACAGGTGTCTTGGTGCCACTCCCTGTTTCTTGGGTTCTAGAAGTCTCTCATGCTCTGGACCTGGCAGTATTTCTGCTGTACTGCAGGGGTTATAGTTGGTGAAAAGGCTGGGAGCCCTTTTGTGGGTGCGCTCTGCCTTTTCTCATTTCTGGGGTAGGCTCTCTTTGGCTCCACACATCTTGAATGCCATGGAGATACTGGATCAGCTCCACTTTGAAGGGAAGAGAAGGCTTCAGACTTCATCAAATCTTCCTATGGAGCTGGAATTTAATTACATGGTTTTGTTTCCATTATAAGTTTTTTATGGTTATTTCATATTTATGGTAAGTGCTATTAGTTTTCTATTCATGGTAGTGATATAAAGCTTCCTTTAAAAATTAAATCTACTTAAGTAAAAAGAAGGATGAATATAAATTAAATAAAAATATTAAGTAAAACAGAGTACCAGTGGTTCTCGGGTGTGGCAAAGACGGTGGTCGACAAGCATATGAGGTTCAAGTTCAGCATAAAGTTGTTTTGGGAGATGAAGGAGAACAGGAGAAGCTGGGAAAGGGGACTTCATTGTGTGGGAGGGTGTGGGAGGGGCAGAAATACTGAGCCCAGATCTTTCTTCAATGTTTTGGAGCTGTGGGTGCAAGGGGCCCATTGGGTCAAAGTCACCCAACTTATTCACTTCAGGAGTGGCCTCTCCCCACACTGGTGATTCCCACATTGCATACTGGGAGGCTCCTCCACAACACAGCTCTCCTGCTGGGCCAAGGAGGCCTGATAGGAGGCAATAATTTAAGACAAAACAACTATTAAACCAGTGCATGTGCAGGTATAACATTCCATGAGCTTTTTTATCTGACTTGTCTGGTGCCATATATTTTAATAAATTATAACATATTTATAAATAATGCCTTGGGCTAATGTCCTCACACATTTTTCAGAAGGTAGCATCAGACACCGAGCTGGTGGGCAATAATAGGGGTGTGAAATGCAGAGCAGAAAGTCAGGGTGGGCAGGAGTTTGAGGGGGACTGTTCAGGGTGTCCTGGTAAGTTGGGGTCAGAGGGATTCTCAGGGACCCCTGAGGGGGACAGAGAGTGGTTTGTGGTGGAGCCTTGGAGCCAGGGGAGAACTGTGGGGATCCAGAGGGAATATGGGAGTGCAGCAGAGGCTTGTGAGGAGCTCCGATGACCAGCTGGCCTTGGCTAACAGCTCTCCTCAAGCCCGATCTGCTGAGTGTGGAACTGCTGGGGAAATGGTCATGGGTTAATCTGAAGAATCAGACACAGAACCTGACAAGAGAGATCAAGATCCTGCATGAGCCTGTTCCTAATGGACTCTTGGCACTGGGGGTTCTGGAGAGGAGGGTCAAGAGGGGCTTTGGATGAGCACCCTCACACCCGAGCATGTCAGGGCCCTGACTCAGGGTCCAGGTGTGAGGCAACAGAACTGTGGAGGGAGGACTAAGAGAAAGACAGAGACCAGCTGGACTGGGACTGCCCATTGGAGGCAGCAGCAGGAGCAGAACCAGGGGTCCTGAATGGAGAAGCGACGTGAGGTCTTCACGACAGGGTCTCTGCCAGGGCCAGGCCTATCCTGCCCACCAAAACTCAAGTGGACCCACACGGAGGTCAGGTCAGAGGCCCTTTGATTACTGGGGGATTCTGGAATCCAATAACAGGCAGAACCTTCCGCAGCTGGCTTTCACATGTTGAGATGTGTTCAGCTCAGCATGCCTCAAGGGAACGTCTGTCCCAAAATACCTTTCTCCCTTAAATTCCCCTAGCCATGGCGCATTCCTCTGAGGACTCAAGGCACTTACAAAGAGTAAAAGTGGAGAAGGCCAGCAGACAGACTGTCGCTAGCCACATGGCCTGAGCTCACTGGCCAGCAGGGAAAGGGGCCTTTGACGTAGACATGGTTCTCTTGCCCACAGGCTCTTCCTCTGCAAATGTGCAAGTGGGAGTCAGTTCTTCAGCCCAGAGATAAGCTTGTTCTCCAGCATGTGGGCGACCAACTGCATCCTCAGACCTCAGGCCATTGAAGTGGGAGCTGGAGGGCCAAGACACTATTTGATAGTTAGGTTTGCAGGATCCAGCCACAAGGTGTAAAGTAAGTAGGGAGAGGAGAGAGAGAGAGAGAGAGAGAGAGAGAGAGAGAGAGAGAGAGAGAGAGAGAGAGACAGACAGACAGAGAGACAGAGACAGAGACAGACAGAGACAGGAGACAGAGACAGACAGACAGACAGACAGACAGACAGAGACAGACAGAGACAGAGAGACAGGAGACAGACAGAGACAGAGAGACAGGAGACAGGAGACAGAGAGAGAGAGAGAGAGAGAAGGAGGAGGAGTGTCAACTGTAGAGGCAGTCAGTCTGGGGGGGGGGGAAAGGGAGGAATCTGGGGACATTGGCAATTAGAAATGGGCACTGGGTGCTGGAACACTATGACTGAAACCCAATCATGAATATCTTTGTAATTGTATATTTCACGGTGATATAATAAAATTTTAAAAAATTAAAAAAAGAGCTGCAGGATCCAGGAGGCCCAAGGTCCGAGGTAAACAGCATTTGCATGACACTTTCGTCCTCTTGTAAATGCTGTTGCTCTCTGGCAGTGCACAGAGTGTGGTGTGGTGGCTCCTTGGGGCACCCTTTCCCCATGAATTTGTCGCCTCTGTGCTCTGAAGACAGAGCAAATCATGGGAGTCCTGAGGCCTGCAGACGGACTTGGACTCTGAGCATTGGGGCGACTCTGGTGATGCTGAACGAGGCAGTGCAACCAGCAGGCTGCTCCCCAGAACCAGGACCTCTGGGCCTAGACTGGGGAGTCCCCCCGTAAACCATATGACCCAAAGGCTTTCACTGGACCCGTAACCTTGCATGGGTTGGTGGGAAGCGTGAGGAACTCAGGCTCCATGCACACCCACCACCTCTATCCCCATGACACTCACAGCTAGCACTTTGGTGGCAAAGCCAAACTCTTGGTGTTTAGGTGAACTGGAGACTTCCAGTGGGGGGACTCGTGAGGGTTAGTGCTGAGCTTTCTGCACCTTTCTCTATTCCAATGCCACCACAGTCCCTTTTGGGCATGCAGCATGGTCTGGGCAGGGGTGAGAAGTCTGCTTCTTCCTTAGAAATTAGGGGTTCCTGAGAGAGGCAGGAAGTCCAGCTCCCCAGAAAATGCCTTCCTGTCCTCACCCTGGGTACCAGCCCTTGAGAAACCCCCTGCCTTGCTTTTTCATTTTGCTACATCTCTCTCTCTCTGGGATTCCCCTCTCTCTGGGGCTCAGTTTCTCCCCGAGGCAGCCGTCCTAGGGTGCCCTGTACCCTCACCTATGCCTTTTGCTAATGCATGTGAGTTGCCCACACACTGGGTGAACCTCCTTTTGCTCTGCTCTGAGCTATAAAGAGGCAGAGGGGAACAATGCATTACCACATTCTTTGCCTAACAATTGGTAACACATGACACTTGTATTTGCCCCAAGATAATGTACAAATATGTTTTACAGGGTTTCCTAATGATAATCATGATATTTCATTTTTGCCCTTCTAATAACGATAACAGTCTAGCATTATTATTTTTTTTTAACTGTTCTTAGTGTAACATTCGGTTCAGAGAATCGAATGTCAGCAAGAAATCCATATGTGCTCCCTGGAGCTGGGATGAGCCCCTCCATTTATTTTTAGGTTGCAAGAGAATGAAGTGATCTCACCTTATTATTTTTTTTCCTCCTTAGAAAGGTGTCTGGCTTTCAGCGCCTCTCTGATGTTTATGGAATTGGGCTTAGTCAATCAACCTTTTTTTCTGTAAACTATCCTAATCAGAGGGTGGTGGCTGATAGAATAAGCCTACTCTCATCTCCAGGTGGGGGTCTTGGGGGATGGGAGAGAGATTTCCCCTAGAAGAAAGGTCTTCTTCAGCACAGACTTTATATGCTCTGTAAGGAATGGCCGGAATCTTCAATGAAAGAATCAACTAATTAGCAGATGAAGCAAATATTTTAAGATCCCATATAGACACTAAGTAGAATGCTGAGTTGGTATTTTTTTTCTCAGGCCAATATATTTGTTCTTCTACATCCATGACATCATTAAGGTGCTCTGTCTTCAGGAAATACCCCACGAGGGGCATTTCCATTCTCTTCCCAATACAAATCTGTTCCAGAGATGCTCACTTCTTCACATGAGCTATTCACTTACAATGATGCATGAGAGAGAGACAGATCAAAAAGCAAAAGGGAAAAACCTAATGCAATCTTTTCAATATCACAAGAAGAGTGTGCATAATATTGTTAATTTTTGTTTTATTTTTCGCTTCAGGGGCATACTCTAGCTAAAGTGCTCTTGGGTTGGTCAACAAATGGTGGGACCCTAGCAACCCCCAACCCCTCCCAAGGGCCTGGCAGTTTGGGGAATGGAGGCTGGCACAACTACCTGGGCCTTCAGCACGACTGGGATCCGATTTCTTAGGGAGCTGAGGATTTTTTGTTGTTGTTGTTGATGAGTAGGATGAAATCCTCAGAGAGCAAAATCAATCTTTTGCAGAGACCCCGGAGCATTGATTCTGGTGCTCATTGACAGGCCAGGCTGTTGAGCTCTTTGGAATGACCGCACAGAATGAGCAAGTTGTTACAGTTTTAGAGTTTGGGTATTTATTGGCAACCCTTGCACTCCTATGATTAATCACACATTTGGAATGTGCACGCCTTGGAAATTGACTGTAACGCAGCAGAAACAAAGTTTTCAGTTATCCTCTTATAATAAATTGAAGCAGTATCCCTGAGCAGAATTGTCTTCAAGGTTCCAATTTGCCTTGTTGTTTATACAGTAGTTAGCAAAAATGCAAGTAATTACATACAGCATTCATCTGAGCACTCATTTATTTCCCCAAGTCTTTATTGGTTTCCATCTCCATTACCCAATCTTTTGCCCCATCTCAGCAGAACCCCCCACCCCGACCCCCTGTGATACACGGTTGGGACAGTAGGTGCAGTGACTTCTGAGGGTCTTGGAGAGCATCTGGTCATCAATGCAGTCCTGTTGGATCTGTGTGTGGGGTTCAAAACAGGCCACCGATCCACAGGCTATGTTTATAAAGGATGAGGCAGGAAGGGCCCATGTGTTGTATTTCATTTCATAAAATAACATTTACCTCAGGAGAAGATTTCTATTCATTTATTTATTTATTTCAAGCGGGGCGCAGCTTTGTATACACGGAGTCGTGGAGCCAGCCACATCTGTTTTGGTTGCTACAACCGACGGGACTTTATTTCATAAATATCATCTGAGTCGGGAATACAGCTTTCAGAATGCAAATTGTGTTTAAGTGAGTAAACATGTGAGTGGCTGTGCAGGTCTGAACACAGAGGGGGAGAGGGGCTTTGGCAGTGGGTGCACCTCAGGTGGAGAAAGTCCAGTGTGAGTCCGGTGGAGGGTGGGCCCAGCTGGAAGTTTCTTGGAGGTGAGGGACAGAGGAGGAGAAGCTTGTGGAGGGGAAGCCCTCCCGGCCAGCCCCTGCTTCCCAGAGGCCCCTCTCCCTCTGCCTGGAACAGAGACCTCATCCATATCTATCAGCAGAGGCCTAATTATAGAGCTCGGAGATTTTAATGGCACAGGGAAATTTAAATGCAGTGGAAAATATGAATATTCCTAAGCCAGCAGTCAAAATACGAAATGATTGGCTTCAGAATCAATGAATTATAATTTCAGAGCCATCCTCAAAGGTGGAGGCTCTCCTGCCTGGGTGCGTGGGGCACCCGGAGGCCTGTTCTGTCAATTTTTCTGTGGGTGTTGGAGTTGTGCCTTGGGGATGCCTTTCCCCGATTCTGCTGCCTGATGGGGTGTCCAGGGGCGCCAAGCTCAGCCTGGGATCATTTGCAGGAGATAACAGAGATGGGACATATTAGGAGCAGAGCCAGGCCAGTGCCCCAGGCTCCCAGCTCTGGTTTCCTTGGTGTCGGTGGTAAGTGAAGTGGGGAGAGAGCTCTTTGTCTGCACCTGTCCTTTGGGGAATGACCACCTTCTCCTGCGCTGAATCCCTCACTTCAAAACCTCCTGGAGCTGTTTGTGGCCCACGTGGCCCAGGGGTCTTTGGAGGGAGCCATCCTTCCCAGTCCCAAGCCTCCTGGCCATCCCTCTCTCTTTCTTTACCTGTAGCGGGTAAGAGGATGCGCCCCAGCTGCTGTCCACGCAGCCCTCAAACTGGAGAGTCATCTCATAAATCCTGTTTTATTTTATGGACAAATAAATGCTGAGGTAAAATATTCCAGGACCGTCGCTTGAATACTTGCCATAGCGGCAGTGCTGTAATAACCACGGTGACATTAATTTACTGCATTGTGCCGTGGGAAGGAGGAGAAGGAGGGAGAGGGGCATTAAAAGAGAAAAATGACTTTCCCTCGAATTTATTGGGATTGGCCTCCCTCATTTTCTGCCATCATTAGTTGATTAGGCCCTGATGACAGTGTGGACAATAGTGCTGGGCGGCTGGCGAGCGACGCCCTGGAGGGATCCTGTTAATTGAGATAATGTTCCTCTTGTACTTCCCCAGCCGAAGTCAGGCATCACGGACAGTGACCCATGGCTCGGGCAGAACCCAGCGGATGGGCTGCCCACCTCTCTCAGCAGACCCTGCACCCCAGGCTGCTCACTTTAGTTTTGCTCTGAGCACTGGAGATGAAATTCTCAGGAGGGGGCTAACATGAGCAGCACTTTGACCCCAGAAGCATCCTCAAATTGCTTTGGAGCTGCAGCCACTCAACTCCAAAGCATGTCGTCCAGCTTTGGAGGAAGAAGGTAAATCTGCGTTTCTTTGTCTCCACCGTCTCCTCTGCTGCCTGCGCCTGGCAGCGGAGGGAGTCTGGGGTTCAGAGAAGAACCCTTCTCTAGGAAGCCAGACTTAGCTGCTGTGGATGCTAGGAAGTTTTTCCCTAGGGAACCCCCACAGGGTGCCTTCGTCACTCTCAGTGAACTTGGTCATCCACAAGGAGGTTCCAGCTGGGGACGGATTGCAGGGAGGGGGCTTTGTGTCCCATACCCAAGGCTGCCTTTCATGCTCACAGGCTGCTGCAGGCTGCGCTGACATGTTCTAGGGTCCTCCCTGCCCTCAGCTGACACATCTTCAGAGATTCACGTTCAGCGTCTGTAGACTGGGAGAATGGAATCTGATTTTGCTTCGTTTTATTTGGTTGCTTTAGGACCCTTCTGGTCATCCACTCCTCTTATTTAGGGCTTTAGGCTAGGGAATATGAGAGCTCAGGGAAGTGAGCCTGCCCAGTACCCTGTGGGAGGTAGCGGGCACTCAGATTCCTGGCCTGGAATCTGGCTGCATCTTTCCCTCCCTAGATCTGGCACGGCTCCAAGCCTGGTCTCACTCATCCTGCTGACAGCAATTTGTACTGGAGACCAGGCTGCAAGCTTAGTGCTTGTTAGCTAACTCTCAGTGATAGGGCAGTGTTGAGGGTGGATCTGCTAGCAGTTTGGCTTCAAGTGTGGGTTCCCAGGAGGGGGAAAACTCCAGGCTTCTCCAGCTGCAGACGGATAGAGAGGAAATATTTCCTCCCCACTCTCCAACTCCCAAGAAGCCATACCTGTCGCGTCGGGGCAGCCACACTGATACTCAGACCTGAGGGTGACAAATCCACTCTCAAGATACAGCTGCTAAATGGCAGTGGCCTTGTATTCCCTGACATCTTTCCAGACCCTAGAAGGGATTAGAACTGGATTAGTCTGCTATGAGCCCAGCACTGCCCTTATCACCTGTTTATAGGATAATGACATCATCTAGTTTGACCCATGAGGGCCTCCATACAGACAAGCTTTGTTCTCTTTGATCTGGAGGTTTTACTAGTAACTTATCTTTAGATCTAAACAAACCCACTGAAGCCTGGAGATAAGAGGCTGAAATATCCAGTGGGAAGAAAGGGGCATCCCTGGTCCTTTCCCCTAGTGTTTGTGGTCATTTTAACACTGTGGCCATCCCCTGTCATCCTCTGTGCTGGCCCCACATCTGTCCTTTCTCATCCGCACATGAAATAAGTTTGCAGAGTTTTATTGCCACTTGTTAACTCAGTTGATTGGCACAGCTGTCTCAGTCCCCTGCTCTTTATACCAGGAAGATAAATGAAAAAGCCCAGAAGTGTTTTGAAGGCTGAAGTACAGATTAAATCCAGCTCATCTGGAAAAAAAAATCAATTTTGTTTTAATTTTTGTTTGGGGGCCACACTTGGCAGTGCTCAAGGCTTACTCCTGGCTCTGTGCTCAGTGCTTACTTCTGAGCTTGGGGGAGCATCTGAGGTGCAAGGGAATTGGACCTGGGTTGATCTCATGAGAGGTATGAGCCCTACCCCTTTTGCCTGTTTGTCTGGCTCCATATCTTGAAAAATCTTGCACCTACCCGAATAATCCTGCCTTCTAAATGATCCTGCCTTCTCTGCTGGATTATTTAGAAGTGATTTCTTGATATGCACAAAGAAACGCCTTTTTTTTTTTTTTTTTACAATTACAGATATACATTAAAAAGTTCATATTTGGGTTTGGCAACGTCCAGCACCCCCCGCCACCAGCCCGCCATCCCCACCAACGTCCCCGGCCCTCCCCCTCCCCCGCCCCCCAGGCAGGTTCTTTATTTTTCTGAAAACGCCTGTTTGGATCAGTTTTTCTCAACTGATTGACCAATATCAGTTCCTTAACAACAACAAAAAATTAGCCAGCACCACCCTGGAAATCCACCTTCTCTAAGTGACTGACTCTTGTGCCAGAGGCTGCTCCAGCTCCCCATTATTCCAGCACCACGGGGGGTGGTATCACCCACTTTGGGAAAGGCTGGTGTTAAGATCCTGGGGAAGGAGGGAGAAATGTATGTTTTAACTGAACTAAAAAATACATGTTTAATCACTAAAAAAAAGATACAAAAAAAAGATTCAGGGGTTGGGAAGTCCTAGTCTACAATTTCCTTCCTAAATCTAAACATTCCCAATAAAATAATTTTTTTTTTTTTTTGCATTTTGGGTCACACCCAGTGATGCTCAGGGGTTACGTGTGGCTCTGCGCTCAGGAATTACTCCTGGCACTGCATGAGGGGACCATATGGGATGCTGGGACTCGAACCCAGGTAGGCCGCATGCAAGGCAAACGCCCTACCTGCTGTGCTATCGCTCCAGCCCAATAAAGTCATTTTTATTAAGGAAAAAAAAATCACATGCACTATCATCTCTCTAGTTGTATACCTACCATATGATGAGGAATTAGAATATTTCATCACACCCCAGTTGTTTCATGCTTTCTCATTCAGCCCCCTCTGCCACCTCCTCCAACCTCTTTCTACCACTACGTAGTTTCTCCTCTCTGGAGGTTCAGTAGAGATAGAGGTTCACAGCATGTACCATTTATACCCATCTTCTTTTGCACGGCCTGATGTTTTGAGCATTTAAGAATTTTATTGTATACTTGTATTCTACTGTACTGATCCCAGATTATCAATATCCCAGTTGTATACAGTTAATTAGTTTGAAGCCATAATGAATAAAATAGCTATGAGCACCTAGTTATAAATCTTAATGTTAATACATGTTTTCATTTATCCTGAGTAAATATCTAGAAGTTGGATTTCTGGATCATACAGTAGACACATATTAATTTGACGTGAAACTGCCTTTCCCCCAAATGGTTGTGTTCTTATTAGTAATATGAAAGGGTCTCACCTACCATGGTTGAGTCACATCCTGGGAAACATTTGGCATTGCTAGTCTTCCTAATTTTCCCATCCTTGCAAATGATATCACATGTAGTAACTCATTTTGGTCATGTTTGCAGTTTCCTTAAAACTAGCAATATTTTTGCATATTTGCTTATTTGTTGAATATTTATTTTTGTTTATTTTGCAGCAATGGAATTGAACTCAGGGTCTTACATGTAAGGCATGTGGTCTCCCAAGAAAGCACATAAAAGACTGTATCACACACCTTATGCAAATGGTTCTGTACTGATATTTTATCTAGTTTAAAATCGGGTTGCTAGACTTCTTGTGTGGGTGTCCCAGTGGGAAACAACCATCAGAAAAGGAAAAGGGCAGCGCTCAGAGGGCAGGACCAGGAGCTTTCACTGCACAAGTTCAAAGTTTAGCAGACACAGAGGGAAAATGGTGTAGAAGTCCACAAAGCTCAGTGAGTGAAGATTAATTGCCCATAAGGTTCAACCAGTACCAAACAGCTACTTAATGTATCAGGTAATGTCTGTAGAGACACCAGGATGAGAATGTTCAATGAAATAAAAAGAAAAAAAATGGTACAGGAACAAGATAGAATGAGGGTGGAAATGAGGAAACCATAATCAGAACTGGAAAAACTGAAGAGGCTGTGTGGTGAAACAAAAAGCACAGTGGAAGGCCTTAGCAGCAGAGTAACAATAGCCGAAGATAAAAATGTGGACTCCAAGGTGAAGTGCAGAAAACCTCTAGAAAACAAAAGAAGATGGAGAGATTTTTTTTTAATTAAACATTTTATTATACCACCGTGAGATATACAATTACAACGTTGTTCATGTTTGGAGGTTTCGGTCACATAGTGTTCCAGCACCTGCCCTCCACCAGTGCCCATTTCCACCACCAATGTCCCCAATTCCCTCCTCCTCCCATAGCCTGCCTAAATGGCAGGTTCTTTATCTCTTTTCTCTCTCCCTCTCTCTCCCTTCCTTCTCCTACACATTGTGGGTTGCACTACATACACTTGGAAGCCATCATGTGCAATTTTTTGCCTGTATTTAATGCTCAATTCTATGTTGGTATCAGCCCTTTCAACATTTATTCACACGTGTTCCCTTCTCTGTCTTACCTAACCTCTGACTCCCTCGCGTTTGCGGTAATTTCCACTTTTGGTAAGATCACCTGATATATTTATGTCATGCAAATAAATGCAGTCATTCTATGTCTCTCTCTTTCCTTCTGACTAATTTCACTCAACATGATCCTTTCCATGTCCATCCATTTATAGGCAAATTTCATAACTTCATTTTTCCTAACAGCTGTATAGTATTCCATTGTGTAGATGTACCACAGTTTCTTTATCCAGTCATCAGTTCTCAGGCATACTGGTTGTTTCCAGGTTCTGGCTATTGTGAATAGTGCTGCTATGAAAATAAAAGTGAGGATTGTGTTTCCGCTGTGTGTTTTTGGCTTCCCAGGGTATATTCCCAGGAGTGTTATGGCTGGGTCAAAGGGAGCTCAATTTCTAGTCTTTGGAGGAATGTCCATATTGTTTTCCAGAAAGGTTGTACAAGTCAACATTCCCACCAACAATGTATGAGAGTCCCCCTTTCCCCCGCATCCACGCCAGCACTTGTTGCTTTTACCCTTTTGGATATGGGTCAGTCTCTGTGGTGTGAGGTGATATCTCATTTTTGTTTTGATTTGCATCTCTCTGATGATTAGTGATGATGAGCATTTTTTCATATGCCTTTTGGCCATTCGAATTTCTTCCTTGTCAAAGTTTCTGTTCATCTCTTCTCCCCCATTTTTTATGGGGTTGGCTGTTTTCTTTTTATATAGCTCTACCAGTGCCTGATATAGTCTGGATATTAACCCCTTATCAGATGGGTATTGGTGAATATTCTTTCCCATTCTGTGGACTGACTTTCTATCTTGGTCACTGTTTCTTTCGAGGTGCAGAAGCTCTTTCATTTCATGTAGTCCCATATGTTTATCTTTTCTTCTAGTTGCTTTGTTAATGGTGTTTGACCTTTGAAGATGTCTTTAGCTTCAATGTCGTGGAGGGTTTTTCCTATATTTTCTTCAACGTACGTTATGGATTCAGGTCTGATATTGAGATCTTTAATCCATTTTGATCTGATTTTTGTGCAAGGTGTTAGACATAAGTCCAAATTCATTTTTTTACATGTAGCTGTCCGTTTTCCCAGCACCACTTGTTGAAAAGGCTTTCCCTTACTCCAGTTTGGACTCTTTGCACCTTTATCAAAGATTAACTAATCATGTCTTTGAGGGTGGGTGTTAGGATACTCAACTCTATTCCATAAATCCACAGGTTTGTTTTTATTCCAGTACCATGCTGTTTTAATTACTGCTGCTTTGTAGTACAGTTTGAGGTTGGGAAAGGTTATGCCTCCCATCTTCTTTTTCCCAAGGATTGCTTTAGCTATCCGTGGGGGTTTATTATTCCATACAAATTTCAGGAGTGTTTGGTCAATTTCTTTAAAGAATGTCATGGGTATCCTTATAGGAACTGCATTGAATCTGTACAAAGCTCTAGGGGAGTATTACCATCTTGACAATGTTAATTATCCCCAAGATGGAGAGATTTTTAAAAATAAATTCACAGTACATCAGAGACTTAGAGAATAATCTTAAGAGGAATCATATAAAAATAATTGGCATTTCTGAGAAAGTGAGATTGAAGAAAAACTATTCAATGAAATCATAACAGAATTTCCCATTGTTGAGAAATACGTCCACCCAGATTCAAGAGGCCCAAAGGGTCCCAGCCCAAATGTACCCAGTAAAAAAAAACAAACAAACCTCGAAGGCACATGTAATCTGAATGGCAAAAGCCAAAGAAAGAGACAGAATACTGAAAGTAGCAAGATCAAAGAGAGAAATTACATACAAAGAAAATCCCATAAAATTCACAGCAGATCTATCCAATGACATCCTATGGGTCAGAAGAGAATGGTAAAAGAAAACAGCAATGACAAAACAAGCAAAAACACTTAGTAAAATGAACCAAGAAGGCTCCCTTGGCTAGTTTATCATTCAGATTTGAAGGAACAATGCAAAGTTTTATGGAAAAGCAACAGCTTAGTAATTTTATAGCCTTGAAACCAGTTTTGCAAGAAGCATTAAAATAAGTTTTTTTAAAACACAAGAAAACTTCTCTAATGCACATAACTGCTACAAAATTATGGCTATAGACACTTCATTTAAAACATCTCTTTCGATGTCATTGGCCTGAATGCACCAATCAAGAGATACAGAGTTAGGAAACTGAACCCATCTTTCTGCTGCCTGCAAGAGACACATCTGAGTAAACCCAGACTCAAGTCAAAGTCTGGAAGATCATCTTACAGGCAGACAATTCCCAGTACAAATTTAAATGTACTGGTGTAACCCAATAAAAATACATAAATAGGGGAGCAGAGAGATAGCTCAGGTGGCAGAGCCTGGTCTGTGATAGACCCTGTGTTCTGTCCCTGGCACCACACGACCCAAGCACCTCTGGTGGGGCCCTGTCAGTTCCCACTTCAGTGGGCCAGAACACTGAACTCTGACTCTGTGCAGTGAATCATCAGGTCCACACCACCAGGAGTACACTTGGTTTCCTGAATTCCTCAGGGGGCAGTACGTATGTTTTCAAGAGGGAAAAAATAAGTTTAAGAAAAAAATTAGTAATACATTCTTAAAACGTTTTAACATCATCCAAGCCTTCAGCAATCCATATTCTTTTTAACACAAAAACACAGTATCTGTGAAGTGCTGTGGAAAGAGCTGTACCTGCCAATCTTACTGCTTCCGTCACAATGGTTGGCCCTTTGTCCTTTTCAGGTACAGCACACGATTCCATTTATTCTTAGCAATTTAATATTTTTGCTCCTATTATGAATGATAGTTACAAACTTATTTTAGAAATGTCAATTTTATGCATTTATCCTCCCTTTTTCCTACTGCATAATTACTTGTGACTTTATAGGCTCCTTAGATTTTCTTCATAGGTTATTATTGTATCTGTATGACTTCTTTTTCTTTTTCCTGACTCACTTTTCTGCATAATGCCTCTAGTATAGATTTTAGTAGGAGTGGTGAGAGGAGATGTGTTTATCTTAATTTGGGAGAAAGCACCCAATCTTTTAGCATTAAGTTTGATACTACCTGAAGGGTGTATTTTTATTATTAAACATAACGTTAACCTCTTATTTTTTAAATTTTGTTATACCATGTTAAGATATACAATTGCAAAGATAGTCATGATAATATTTCAGTCATACAGTTTTCCAGAACCCATCCTACCACCAGTGCACATTTTCTACCACCAATGTCCCCATATTCCTTCTCCCTATCACCTACCCAGCCTCTCAGCCTGCTTCTATGGAAGGCTCTTTATCATCATCATCATCATCATCATCATCATCATCATCATCATCATCATCTTCTTCTTCTTCTTCTTCTTCTCCTTCTTCTCCTTCTTCTCCTTCTCCTTCTTCTTCTTCTTCTTCTTCTTCTTCTTCTTCTTCTTCTTCTTCTTCTCCTCCTCCTCCTCACCTTCTTCTTTTTCTTCTCCTTCTCCATCTTCTTCTCCTTCTTCTCCTTCTTCTTCTTCTTCTTCTTCTTCTCCCTCCTCACCTTCTTCTTCTTTTTCTTCTCCTTCTCCATCTTCTTCTTCTTCTTCTTCTTCTTCTTCTTCTTCTTCTTCTTCTTCTTCTTCTTCTTCTTTCTTCCTCCTTCTCCTATTCCTTCTCCTCCTCCTCCTCTTCTTTTTCTTCTTTTTTCTTCTACTCTGCCTCCTCCTCCTTTTCCCTCTCCCTTCCCCCTCTCCTCTCCTCCTCTTTTTTCCTCCTCTCTCTCTCTCTCTCTCTCTCTCTCTCTCTCTCCCTTTCTCTAATGCATGTGGCTTGCAATGCAGACATTTAGTGGTTACCATGTATATCCCTTTGCCTACATTCAATGCTCAGTCCTAGTCTGGTGTTACCATTTCCAACAATCATTATCACACTGTCCCTTCTCAATCTTACCAAACATCTGACTCCCACACACTAGTGGTAGTTTCCAACCATTGATAAGACTCCCTGGTCCATGAACCATAACCTCTGTTGATTGTGAATTGTTGCTGAGTTTTGTGAAATACTTTTCATATATATATTGACACGATATCAGTTAGTTCTGCTAATAACACAACACAAGAGCTCTACAAAGAAACATGCCAGTTCAAATTTTTGCAAAGATTACTATAGTGCCTATGGAAAATTGAGGGACTAAGACCCTAAAACTTCATTGAGATGTATAAAAATATGAAACTAAATAAAAATGGTAGCACAGTTCTACATGTATTAAATGAATGTGGAATGCATAAATATTGCAATAAATATGGCACATTGCCTTGGTAAAAAACTAAAATTTGTAAAAGTAGACACAAGAAAAATTCATTTCTATATAGATAATAAACAAAACAAATGACCAATCAAAGAAAAATAAAAATGAACTTTTAGGAAGAACAGAATAGCAGTTATCCAAAGGGAAAGGGGAAGAGAGAGAGAAAATCAGGTCAACGTAGCAACTGTATAGTGAGAAATGGAAATCAGAGTTTTGGTGGGAATTAAAATGCAGTACATAGATTGGCATATGCCTGACTCTATGACATGTTTTAAGCCTATCTTACTTCAATTTTAAAAAGTTTAAAAGAGTTTCAGCTAGTGACCTAAATGAAAGTAAAGATATTTGAAATTTGATGGGGAAATGGATTTAGTTTGGGAATATATCTGTGATCAGATATCACTTCCGATGGGAAACGGGGAGACAATGTGGGTTTTTTTTTAAGTATTTTATTATACCACCGTGAGATATACAAATAAAGAGATATACAATTAAAAAGTTCATATTTGGGGTTTGGTCATACAGTGTTCTAGCACCTGTCCCTCCACCGGTGCCCATCTCCCACCACCAATGTCCCCGGTTCCCTCCCCCTTTCCCCAGCCCCCTCCATGGCAGGTTCTTTATTTCTTTCCCTTTCTCTCTCTTTCTCTTTTCCTTCCCTTCCAGACTATGGATTACAGAACATACATTAAGAGGTTGGCATGTGTATCCTTTTGCCTCTATTTAATGCTCAGTTCTAGGTTGGCATTAGTACCCTCGACAATTATTAGCACACTGTTCCATTTTCTGTCTTACCTAATCTCTGACTCCCACAATGTGGGGTTTCTGAGGGATCCGACTGGACTGACCACATGCAAAACTTTACTATTTCTCCAGCCCCATAAATTTTCTTTCTTTTATCAATATTAAGTAAGATTTGATATAAAGCTATTCAGGTATTCTATTTCTTTTTCAGCTTGCCTTTGAATGTGAAAATTTGTATCTTTCAATAAATCAGTTAACTTCACATAGGTTGTTGAATTTACTGACACAAGCTATTCATAATATTTATTCTCTTATTGCCCTTTTAATTCCCATAGGCTATCTAGTGATAACCCTTCTTTAACTCCTAATTAGTAATTTATATGTAGCTCTTTCTTTTTATTGCTCGATCTCTCTAGAGCCTTATCAATTTTACAGATCACTTAAAAGAGCAGAATTCGTCTTCATAGATTTCCACAATTGTTTATCTATTTCTATTTTATACATTTTTTTTGTTTTTTCCCCAGTACTAGGTACCTGGACCCAGGGCCTCACACATGCAAATTATGTGTTGCACTATAGAGACATAAGCCTCACTGTTGCTGTTTTATTAATGTCTAACTTCTACCCTCCTTCTATTTTAGCTTACTTTATTTAAGTTGCTCTTCTTTTTTAAAATTTCTTCAAGTAAATATTAAATCATTGATTTTTCCTTTCTTCTTAAGCAATACATAAATTTCCCTTTAAATACTGTGTTAATTTTAACATAGATATTTTTTAAATTTTCTTTTTCATTCACTTCATAACATTTCTTAGGCCATATTGTGTTCTTATTCCTATTGGAAGCTATTCCTGGACCCAGAGGTTATTTAGAAGCATTCTGCTTGATTTTCAAATGTTTATGCATTTTCGAGATATTTTCTGTAACTGATTTCTAGTTTAGTTCCAATGAATTAAAAATATTCTGTGATTTAAAGATTTTACATTTATGACCCATAAAATTAGTTTCAATAAATGTAACTGACTTAAAAAAACTCATATGAGCTTGAAAAGAAAGAGTATATTCTGCTACTTCAGTGTGTTGTCTGGGTATTGTTTAGTTTTTACTGAATTCTGACGATACACAACCAACTGAAGGAATAAAGTTCTGAATTGTAGCATTCGGTGACTTCCTTATTATAAATTGTCCCTCTATAGTTGAATTTCAGTTGCCAAAGCTGTTGAATGCAAAGGAGAGGAGATACACACAATTGTCACTAGTCAGTGCTAGTTGAGTACTGAGAACTTCTGTATCTTACTGATATTTATTATTATTGGTTTTTTTTTTTTGCTTTTTTGGGTCACACCCAGCGACGCTCAGGGGTTTAACCCCTGGTGTGACCCAGGGTGTTACTCTTGGCTATGCACTCAGGAATTACTCCTGGTGGTGCTGGGGGACCATATGGGATGAAGGGAATCGAACCCAGCTGGCACAGGCCGGCCGAGTGCAAGGCAAACGCCCTACCCGCTGGGCTATCGCACCAGCCCATGTATCTTACTGATATTTTGCTTTGCCATTATTTCAATCATGAAGAGGCTGTTGTTGGAATTTCCAGCAACAATTTTCAACATCAGTGTTTCCATTTCCTTTCCTGTTCTTCAGTTTCTGCTATAATACTATTACTTCACTTATCATGAAGTGCTTTGCGAATGTACCCCTTTAACCCTGGTTATTCCTTATTTTGAAGTTCAGTTAATCTGAAAATAATATATCTACCTTGGATATTTTATTGGATTAATGTTTCTGTAATCTAGAATTTATATATTTTTATAATTTTTGCTTGGAATGAAACAAGTCATATGTACTGAAGAGTTACACAACTTGTGCCCAAATTTCTTACACTCTCTTTATTCTCCTCATGTTAATGTCTTACAAACGTAGTGTATTTTTTCAGATTTCAGAAATTAATATTGGTACATTATTATTAACTAAACAACAGACTTTATTTGAATCTTCCCAGATTTTCCACCAATATGCTTTTCTATTCCAGGACCCAGTCCAAAAGTCCATACTTGAATTGAGTTGTCATGGCTCCTTCGTTTCCTCTGATAAGTGATCGCTTCTGTCTTCATCGTTGCCTTTCTCCAGCCCCATATTGGAGATGTGCTCAATTTGGGTCTGTCTGACAATACTCGTGATACTTGGGTTATAGAAGGTGAATTATTCTTTTCACCACACCACACCATGTTAGAGATAAATGCTGTGAACCTACCTTGCTGCCAATGGTAACTTTGATCACTGGTTAAGGTCAGACTTCTATTATCTATTTTCCCCTGGTCACAGTCCATTTATTGGAAGAGAGTTACCAAGAACTTCCTTCCAAGGTCCTAGATGAAGTCTCTGTCTTATGCTCTTTCTCTCCCTCCTTCCCTCTCTCTATCTGCATATAATTCTTTATAATTTATAACTTGTGTCCCATCCTCACATTCATCCCATGCTTGTAACTTCTGTTTTTGAAGCTTGTGAGAGGTCTCTATTAAATTATTTAACTTCTGTGTTCAACTACTAGCTTGGTAGAGTCAGAACTGCTAATATTCTAAGAGAAGCACATTTACCAACTAGAGTGAGATATTGCTCTTTTTGTGATTGGTGGGTGAATCCCCCACCCCCCTTTGCTCCAGGGAAACATAACACACATGTGTGACATAGTTATATTCATTGGGCACAATCTACATTCCACTCTATAATTTTCAACATCCTGTTTTTTCTTTGATCTCAAATATTACACACTGTTATATTTGTTCTTTGTGGTGTGATTCTCTGTAGTGTTTGAAAAATAACATAATTATGTATTTACCACAGAATAGTCTTGTCTACCCAAACTGAGCTTTCGGGGGTCCTTCCCACTCCCCTGTTCCACCCATTGATGTGCATATCATCTGTTTCCACAGCGTTATCTTATTTATAATTTCTGAAGATGAATCCATATAATATGCAGGCATTGAACCTGACTTTTTCCTTATTTATTTTCCTTTTTAATTTGTTTTTGAGAATCATGTTAACTGTGCTCAGGGGGTTAGTCCTGGCTGTGAATTATTTCTGGAGGACTTGGGGACCAAATGGGGGTGCCAGGGATGAAACCAGGGTCAGCCATGAACAAGGTAAATGCGTTACCTGCAGTACTATCTCTCAGCTCCAGTGTTGGGTTTGGCTTTTTTTTTTTATTTGTAAAATACACTGAAGATTTATCTCTACTGTTATATCAATAAATATCTTATTCTCATTTCAGATCCAAGTCTATATATGTAGGTGACCCCTACATATAGACTATGAATGTAGTAGGATATACTCTTCAGATTTGTGTTAGTATACCTGATGATATCATCACTGGGTCAAAACTACCCAGTTATACATATTGTAGATAGAGACTGCATCTCTGAAATTGAATTATGTATGACTGTATATATAGATCTGGCTTATTAAAACACATCTCACACCCTGTCTTTAAATTATAGTGTTTAGACCATTTATATTTATTGCAGCTATCAATATGTTTAAGTTGCCATTTTTTATTTGTTTCTTCTTTCAGTTTATTTTTTGCTTCTTTTTCTATCTTCCTTTTGGTTACTTTTATTTTTCATATGTTAATTTTGTCTCCATGACTTCCCTATGGTGTTACCCTTTAATTGTTTTATGTTTGACTTACCAGTTTACTGTCAAATCATATTATGCCACTTGTTGTATTTAATAAGAATCTTATAAAATGTTTATATGTCTTCATTTTCTTCTTGCTACTGTTGCCATATTATTAAAACCACTTTACTCTTATTGACTCTTTATGCGAAGGTTCTAGACTCAGAAAAGACCTTCCTGTAAGACAGTCCATGGTCAAAACATCCTGGCGCTCTTACTCCCTGTGTCAGCACAGAAAACTCACTTTACCTACCTGCTCCATAGTATCATCGTCTGTAAAATGGGAATAATAGATGTGATATGTGGAATAAATAACCTGACAACGTGCCTGGCACCGGTGGACCTGGATAACCTCTGTTGAAGGCCCAATACCAAAAAGGCTTCCAAAAGCATAGAGATGACTGGGAAGTTTCCCAGCTCTGCACATACCCCATTGCTTGCTCCCCAGGATCTGACCTACCATGACACCAGCAGATGCCACGCAGAGGGAGCCCATCTGTGTTGACACTAGCAGGAATAGCTAATATTTTTCCAAGAAGGAAATTAAATAAAAATCAGACTGTGGACTCCCTGAATCACAAGGACAAGGATCCCAAAGAGACTCGCTTCTGCACACTGCTGGTGTGGGGTTGGGACAGGGGATTCTCTGTCTGCAGATACCAAGCAGGAAGCTTGCTGAAGGCTGGTAGCTTGAGGAGTTCCCATCTCCTCTGCTCTGGGCCTCGTGGCTGAGTCATCCCTGTGTACTTAGCTGCCTTCTGGGCAGATAGGCTGGGGCTGCGAGGTCAGTCTGATTGGCTTGTCTGACTCATGGTGACCCTAGGTGACAGTATTGACAAATGTCTCTAGTGACATTTGTCACCAAATGATACTGTTGATACCAGTGCAGCCTGAAGTGGGTAGTGCTGCCCCATGGGAGAGGGTGGGGCATTCTGAGGATTGGTAATTGCGGGAAATGCTGGGGAATCCCACACAAAATCCAGGAGCAGGGTCAAGGATCCCCTTCTGTCCCAGGGAATCGGTGGCCTGCAGACAGAGAAAGATGTGAGAATCCAGAGAAGCTTCAAAATGTTTTACTTAACACAGGTTCTGGCATACAAATCAGAAATAGGAAAAACCCCGAACTTAGGGTTCCCAGCTGGGCCGCAGACACGTGTAGGTCAAGATAGCTGCCACCACGTGTTAAGACCCTGCAGAGAGGAGACAGTGAAGAGACAAAAAAGGGAGTGTCAGCAGAAAGGGGGAAAGGAGGAGAGAGAGAGAGAGAGAGAGAGGAAGGAAGGAAGGAAGGAAGGAAGGAAGGAAGGAAGGAAGGAAGGAAGGAAGGAAGGAAGGAAGGAAGGAAGGAAGGAAGGAAGGAAGGAAGGAAGGAAGGAAGGAAGGAAGGAAGGAAGGGAAGGAAGGAAGGAAGGAAGGAAGGAAGGAAGGAAGGAAGGAAGGAAGGGAAGGAAGGAAGGAAGGAAGGAAGGAAGGAAGGAAGGAAGGAAGGAAGGAAGGAAGGAAGGAAGGAAGGAAGGAAGGAAGGAAGGAAGGAAGGAAGGAAGGAAGGAAGGAAGGAAGGAAGGAAGGAAGGAAGGAAGGAAGCTAGTTTTTATATCCCTTCAACACAGACCTCCCACTCCAATAGAGAGCCATCAGGGTCAAATTCCTTCAGGTAATTTCTCCCAGGTCCTCACCTAGGCCCTTTGAGATGTTAATGTTACACAGCCAAAATCTGCCTTGGAAGTGCCCTGCAGGGTAGAGTGGAGGAGGGGCTTCTGAAATGAACTGTATCTCAGAATGCAAAGGCATGCATCTGTACAAAGAATATTCTATCGCCAGTTATACATTTCTCCAAGCCTTCACTAATGTCTCATCTTTACTTCATGGCTGTTTTGTATATAAGCCTTTGAGTTATCAGAGAGCCATGCCTGCTTGGTTTAGAAGAAACCAATTAAAGCGTGCCTTAGGTAAAGGGACTAGGGTGCAATGTTCTGAAATACTAACAAGTACCCTCTTCCTTCTCTTTCATTTAGCCCATGAAGCTTACAGTGAAAGTAATTCTGATTTTGCATTTCCTTTCAGGGGCGAGGATGGCCAGCTGGAGACACAGGCTTGGCAGAGAACTCAATGCCAACAGGCAAGGCTGCAGGGTAACCCTGAGCCAAGCAGGGAGGAGTTGAGGAAGGGGACAGTGTGAGAAAGGGGACAATGTAAGGAAAGGGACAGTGTGAGGGCTGCCAGGGCCCTAGAAACGGGTTGTTTCCCTCTCTTGTCTTTCATGGCCAAGGAGGGGTGGAGGGGAGACAGCACACTTAGCAGAGCTCTGGAGGGGTGCCATGACTCAGGACGCAGGCCAGGCTACTGCACAGGGTGAGCTCCATGGTGCAGGACCTACAGAATGCTAGCCACCCCCTGCATGCATAAACCTGTAGGCACCATTTAGCAGGAGGTGCCAGTGGAAGCTGGAGATGGGAGATGGAAGGTTTTTGCCCTCCCTCCTCCACAGCTGCTTACTGAACCAGGTGACTCAAGTGAGCAGATAAGGTCACCTAAGGCCTTAATGCAACAGTGACCCAACACCGACCCAACCCCAGGCCTGGGTTTGCCTGGTTGCTTGGCTTGCCAGGACTTTGGCCACAGAGCAGCCCAGCTCCCAGGAGGAACTCTGACTAGTCTGCTCAGACTCCTCTGAGGTGGAGTCAAGGGGGTCTAGCTAGAACAGTGAGACTGCTCCCACAGCACCTCCCAAATCCGTGCTCTGTTGGGGCACCAGGGCCTGAAGCAGGTGGGCAGAACAGAGAGGTGCCCCACCCCGGGCCTCTTGCTTCAACAGTGAGTGGTTCAGCACCATGATCACGTTTCACAGGACTAAACGCTATGAAAACTCCGTGATCCTTGTCTTCCTGAGAGTGAGCCAAGGCTAGAACACAGAGGTCTGTTTCTTTCTAGCTCCTCTTGGGACTCCTGAAAAGCAATCAAACCACCAATCAGTGGGTCAGTTCCCAGTCATTCGTCATGCATAGCTGGGGTGCCCAGGGATGGTCCCTTTGGAGATTTAGACCCCAGGATGCAACCCGAAGAGCAGGTGCTGGAGTGGTGACCCACACAGGCTGAAGTCCGGGTGCGATCACTTAAGGTCTGGGCTCTGTCACTGTTGTTACACCCATAACTCATAAATAAAAGCTGCCTTGCTAACAGCTGCCCTCCCCATGGCTCCAACAGGAGCCTGTTGAAGATTGGGCATTTGGGGGTGTGCAGGGCCTGCTCTCCAGCCTCCCTGAGCTCCATCATGACTTCACAGCATTTTCACTTTTCCCCTTCACATTCATGACATGAACAAAAGGCCTTGAAGGGATGATCCATGCCAGGATCACAGGTGGGGCCCTCCTCTGCAGAGTACAGAAACACAGTTACTCCACATGTCTGTGTTTACGCACTAACTCAGCACCCCAATGCCAGGATCACAGGTGGGACCCTCGTCTGCAGAGTACAGGAACACAGTTACTCAACATGTCTGTTTATGCACTAAGCACCCCAGATCTGCAGGAGGAGCAGGAAGGAAAGGAATAGATTCTCCCAGTGGGCCTGGCTTATTCACTCCAAACCTGGTTTCTCTAATGGCCACTGGGGACTCACCCCACACCTCTATTCCTGGGGGACCTGGCCTTCCCCAATATACTTCCTTTTCTTGGCCATTTGGACTTCATAGTTTCTCAGGCCTCTCCTGGGAATCCCTCAGTAACCATCTGTACATGGCCCCTGGAGTCACCTGAGGTGCCCCGGATATGGATGCCGGAGTGACCTAAGCCTGTGTGCTGTGAAGCTGGGTTAATCCGAGTTTCAGAATCTCTTTTCCCTGGTGTCGTTTTCCCAGGGACAGGAAGGACAAATGAGGGGATAGAATATAATGCTGGCTTAAGGAGAGGCCGCAGCTGCTCTTGGTCTGAATCCAAGCAGCTGCCCTGAGGCCTGCCAAGGCCCTGAGACTGGCCTTTGGCCTGGAGTGGACTCCCACCTGCATTTTCAGAGCAGACAGGTAGAGCAGCCAGCTCGCCCCGAGCCAGTGCCCACCTGTGTCATCTGCACAGGCCCATGTCTGTCCCAGAGGTCTTTAGCACTTGTCCTGCTGAGACTCTTGACACTCCAGGTGTGGCTGCTGACTCCTCCAACCCAGCTTGGCTTTGAGTCCTTCCTGCCTGTCTCTGCAGCTTCCAGCATCTCCCTCTCTCCTGGCCTTGCCTCCTGCTTGCTGTCCCTGAACTTGCATAAGGCTCATGCCACAACTGTATGTCAGGGTTCTCTGCCTCCCTCCACTTCACCCCTGTCTTTTAGGTTCTCATTCTTAGAACATGCAACCCTTACATCAACAGAAGCATCAAGATGCTCTTCAGTTGAGTCCCCTCTCTTCCTTCCAGAGCAGCTTAATCTTGTGTTTGCCAAGTCTCGCCTAGTGCATGAGACCTATGTATCCTGAGTGTCCTTACACTGAACACTTTACACTGTAGCTATGGACCCCTGGGCAAGGCTGGGGCTTTCCCACTGCAGCATTTCAGAATGTTTGTTTAAGTTGGAATTCCTCTAAGGATTGATAAGATCCAGTATGATTTTTAACTATCTTTTATTTAAATGTTTGTTAGGATTTTGATTCATACCCAATGATGCTCAGGGATTACTCCGCTCAGGGGACCATATGCAGTTTTGGGATAAAATCCGGGTTTGCTGCATGGAAAGTAAGCACCTTACCTGCAATAGCATCTCTATGGCCCCTTTTACTTTATTACATGGTAATTAGATAATGCCTCCTGCCTTATTCCTAACACAGAGCCCATTCTGAAGTTCCCAGGCTGGGTTTTGAACTTGGGCTCTGGAGGCATACAAGCTTCACCACCCTCAGTTTGCTGCTAGGATCAGGACTGTACTTTCCAAGGGATCTGTGATCTTCAGCCTCCCCACCCCTGGAAATGGTTCCTTTTTTTTTTTTTTTTTTTTTGCAAGGGATCTAGTCTTTCTTAAATCCAGCTCAGGTATGCCGGTCCAGAGACTCCCAGACATGGGGCAGAGCTGCTACTGGCTCTCCCTGTGACCAGACGCTCACGAGGCACCCGGGAGGGATGGTGGGTTCTAGCCCTGGCCCACCATCCTAGCAGAGCCTCGCAACAAGCCAGACGACCCCCCCACTCCATGAGGGCCTCCATTTTCCATATCCGGACTTCGCTCTTGTCAGACCTCCACCCAGAAGACCAGCCTATCAGTGCCCGGCTCATGCGGCCACTTGCCGTGCGGTTCATCAATAAATGCTGGACTTAGAGATGCCTACAAGAGTATGCTACGTGCACGGCAGAGCCTGGCAAGCTACCCGTGTTGTATTTGATATATATGCCAAATACCAGTAACAATTATAGACCTCATTCCGAATGGATTGAGGCTCTTTATGTTCCTGGAGCAAGCAGATGCCTTGGGCTCTCCTAGCATGAGACAGGACATATGGAGATATTACTGGGGCCCGCTCGAGCAAATCGATGATGAACGGGAAGACAGTGATACAGGGATCTAGTGGTTCCTTTGCACCTGGTGAAGCTTCACCCTCAGTCGACATCCCCTGGCTGCTCTGGCAACCAGGCGGTGCTGTGTCTGTTCTGACCTTTACAACTAAAGGCGTCCTACTAGACTTTAAGTAGTGAATTTACTGTGGCATATACCCAGCTTGATTTCCAGTGATGCACACCTGAAACTATTAAAACATTCTTATGCAATATCGGTTCCATGAAAAACTGCAGAATCCCATGCTTGTCTGGAAAGATTAGGGAGTGGGTTTTCAGTGGGCCTGGTGTTTTCCAAGGGGAGCCCAGCAGAAGTATCCTCAAAAATGGGTTCTGACGTGTGAGCGACCTGCTCCCACAATGCAGCGGTCCACAAACCCCAACCCCTCCCGCCCATGTTTCCCAGTCCTTCTGGAATGTCGCCCCCAGAGGCCACCCCTCCTGCCTCCCAGGCTGCAAGACACCAGTGGACTCCTGAGACAATTCATCCCCCAATATTTCACATCTGATCTCAAGACAATTGCACATTTTCCATTTTGTATGTCACATGCCTCTGTGTGCTTAATGAAAACTGCCTTCTATTTTTTTACTTAAAGCTTGAAATCATGTGCCCTCCCCACCCCTGGAAGATGCACAGGCAGTACCTCGCCTTGGTGTGTTCACAACCTTCCCACTCTCTAGCCGAGGGAAACTGACCCCCTCCAATACCGTGGTTCCTCAATCTTTTGTTCTCGTCCAGAATCTTGCAAGTAATTAACTTCTGCCACTTTTTAAAAAAAATAATCAGGTTTTAAATGCTCTGCCTTTGAACATTTTCATTTTATTGGGTTGGTCTGGCCACCGGGACACCAGCCCTCTGCGCTCTCCCACAGGCAAAGGGCCATGGCCCCATGCCCACATGCGGCCTGGCTGGCCTATGACAGAGCTGCCGACATCCCCCACTTGGGTTGTAGAGTGCTGCCCTCGGAAACTTTGGCGGGTTATGGCTTATGAAGGGTTCGGAGAGTTCAGGAGCAAATCGATAGCCCGCATTACAAGAGAGCGTGAGCTAACAAAGGTGCTGGTGGGTCATGCATCTTAAAACAGCTTCTTGGGGACTTTAATTGTCGGGATGTTCAGGAGAAGAATATGACCTTATGGGGCATTTTCCAGAATAGAATAGTCTATATATTAAAAGGCAGCAAATGATTCATAACTGGTTGGCGGCTGGGCCTATGGGCCCGTGTTTCCCATGTGGATTTTTTTTCTCTGCATTGCAAACTCTTACATTAAATTGTGATAAATGAAGAGTGGGGGCTACTCATACAAATCAATGACTCTAGTGTGTGTGTCATTAGCCTGAGAGATGCAGGCAGCGGTCAGTCCCATAAATCATGTGATGATCTGCTGTCTGCAACACGATGCAAGCAAGCAGGCGCATTAGGGAGGTTAAGGAATGAAATTAATCTGTGCGTTTTCCTCTCCCCCTTCCGCCTTCCCCATCACCTGGTCATACGGAAAGAATTAAAATCACATGATCCGAACTAAACCAGCTCTAGAACAGTAAATTGGTTAAGTTTGACTTCACCTTTCAACTTCAAGTTAATTATGTATTAGGGGATTAATTTATTCACAGGCCCTGAGAAGGCAAATGGAGAATAGGGGGAAGCTGCCAGGGCCTCTCATCCAGGTGCCAAGGTTATTAATTGCTCTGGCTGTGCCATAGGCTATACCTGGGCAGACTTGGGGCGGGGTGGGGGCTGCATGCTCATCCTTGTCTTCTGTGTTTGGTTCCGTCCTGCTGCTGCCAAGAGCTAGGGCACCCAAGGGAGTCACCGCTGCCTATTTGGGTTTCAGAGGAAGCTCCGCCTTGGGTCCGAGAGGCGCCCAGGATGTTCGTCTGCTGGAGCATCTTACATCTGAGACCAGAGGAAGATTTCAATAAGCACGTTGAGAGAAGCCATCCAGATGGGAACTGAGCCACATGTGAGTCATCCACAGAAGGGAGTCCCCTAGTTGTTCCACTGTGCAGCACTGACCAGTATCACTCAAAGTCATCCCCTTCCCACGTCTCCAGACACCAGAGGATGGGGTGGCTTCCTCGCTGCCATCATGCCATTCCCAGACTTCATATCACCGCCACCTTGTCGGGACCCTCACTGCCTTTCGCTCTCTTGTTGCTGAAGAAGGACTGCACAGGAGGAAACTGGAAGAGGGCCCTGGGCAGAGGCAGGATCAGGGGTCTGTTTCCTTAGTGCCCTTTCTCAGCCACTTGAGAAGGGTCCCAAGAGCAGGATGGGAGGGTGCCTTCCTCAGAAAGGGTGGGGATGCAGAAACCACCTCAGGGGAGGCCAGAGCTGCCTAGGCCACTCATGAGCACTTTTGTTCAAGAACCTTCATCTGGGTGAAAGCACCAGTCAGACCGTTCACCGACTTATAGGACTCACAGCCTCTGTGCAAGGCAGTGTAGGTGCTTCACACAGAGCACTAGTAAGTGCTGTCTGCACTGTGCAAACCCGCCAATCTCCCTGGCTGCCCTTGAGTGGGGTCAGGACCCCCCCCCCCATCCTACTCCCCAGGAAATTGGGACTACAAGGGCTTCAAGCTGTTTCCCTGAACTTAGGTTTCCAGGAGGTAGCTCCGTGAGCACAACAGGTGCCCAGAGCAGGAGGTTGGGGCCCCTCACAGTTATCCCACGGCTCTCTGTGTCGCCCACAGCTGGAAGATTCTCCCAGTCCAGTGTTCTCTCCCAGTTCTGGAAGCTCAGAGTTACTAGCAGGTCACTGCCTGCCTTCCCACAAACTCAGCTAGAAAAGTGAGTGGTGCCAACAGGGGCCATGAAGAGTCTTCCTGCGCAGCAGGGACTGCTGTCCTTCTTGTCTGCCCCGAGCCCGCTCAGTGGGCCTGATTCTGGTGGATCTGGGCAGGAGATAAACAGAACTGCCTCCGCAGATGGGCAGAAGCCCCCAGAGTTGCCTGAGTTTGATCCTGACCAGTAAAGCCCCTTGTAGACAGAGACCTGGCACCTGGTCCTGCTAGCTCTCCCTAATGGTCCACTGCTGCCCTGCTGGGCAGACCACTCACCGCACCAACCTCACCCCTGGGCCCGGGGCTGGAAATGCCTATCCCTCGCCAACCACTTTCACTCCTACTTCCTCCCTGTCCTCTTACCGGACCTTCGGGTCCAGCTCCTGTGGCTCTCCAGCACTCTGTAGGCCTCTGCTGGTATCCACCACAGCTTTATTCAGCCTATAGATTCAGGCAAGATGCAAAGGAAGAAGAACCCTAAGATTTGCATCCACGCCCCGTCCACATTGACAACATTAAGGCCAGACAGGATTCTGGCCCTTCTGTGTCCTAGGAATCTTGTAAGATCCTTTATCAATACCTGCCTCTCAGTCTGGCCCCCAGATTACACTGCCTGTCCTCCGCCGTGTGCTTCACTCTTATTTTGGGGGAAGAAAATGACAACAAAGTACAGACAACAGACTAAAACCAAAACCCTTAAAGCCCAGAATTAACAGTGATATCTTCCTCATTTGCAGCCGACACTCAAATGAGGAAAACTTCAGGGTCCTGTCCTAGGATCTAACCGAGGTCAGAACTGACTGCCCGGCTCTGTTGTCTCTCTGCTGAGGTTGCTGGATTGCAGATTGCTGTCTAGTCTCCTTTCAGGTTGATATGTTGGGTTTGTTGGTTCAGTTGGTTTTGATGCTGTCCCGGAGGTATTACAGGGCAAGTGCCTTAACTACCCTATACTATCTCTCCAGCTCCCCTGTTTGTTTTATGTGTCATATATGTGTTTACACACCTCACACACACATGGTCACACCATGTACACAGCACATCTTCACCCAAAAATGCTCACCATTTACATACATCTGCACACATGCCTTTGTAATAGGCAGTTACTACTCATAGTCTAAGCTTTCCAGAGGACTCTGAATTTGAACCATTAACCTCTTTTCAGAGAAAACATTGCTTGGCAGGGCCCTGGAAACCCTCTTTAAGTGAACAATCAGAAAGAATCTCCCTGAGGCTATTACCACCTCCTTGGTTTATCCCAGTGACCCCTGGGAGAGGGAGGTCATATCATCCACTTTGGAAAAGGGCTGGTCAAAAGCGACACAGATCTCTGCCTTTCCCCAGTCTCTGCATTTGGAGGTGGACTTGGCCACGGGGTCCTGCAAGCCCAGCTGGCTGCATCTATCTTGCCTCCCTGCTCACCTTCCAAAGAACATTCATGTTGCTTCTCATTCTTTACAGTTTCTGGCCACAAAGGCCCGCCAAAGCCCTCAGTCCAAGCCTGTCTCCTGAGACTCATTGATGATACTTATATGACCTGGGGCTCTTCCCTGGGGGCACACGATCCTTAGGGCGTGTAGAGTCGCCCCTCCCCCAAGCCCCAAGATACCCTACAGCATTCCTGGGGCTTTTTCCTAGAAGGTGTTTTCCTTTGCCTCAATCCCCCCAACACCCTCCCCAAGACCGACACAAGCCTGGGCTACAATCCCTCCCACCCACCCATCCACACAGATAGGCCTCAGGGAGTCCCCGCCCACGGCCCACTCATCCCAGGCCCATTAAACCTCTCACTTTGTATTTCCTAATTCCTTTTAAGAAATCCCAAACCTGTCTCCTTGGATAGAAATAAAATAAATGTAATATCTATTGCTATCGCTTAAACACAAATTATAGTATTTTTTATTAAATACTCTGTTGTCAAATGCTTGACATTCCTCATAATAGATAAAAAAGCAACTAAAACTAGTTATTTTCTGTTACCTTAGAGGCTTGCAAACGTAGTTTGTAGTGTATTTACTTGTTATGTTCTGCTTGTCGCATTTCATTATAAGCACGTGAATTATTCTCCCTATTAAATTAAAAAGTAATTTCCCCACCCCCAGCTACCCTGGAGCTTTGATTAAGGGTGAAGGTCTGGAGACGGGGAGCCCAGGAGCAGTTAGCTGGGGATCAGGGCCCCCCCACTGCCCTAGCAGAGGCCAGCCCACCCCAACCCTGGAGACGAGGTCAGGGCCCCTCCCCGAGGAAGACCTTTGTGGGGCCTCTTACTTCCACTCTGGTCATTGGCTCTAAGGTCCGCTTTCTACATACTCTTTCCTGCCATCCTCATGTAGCAGCCTTGTAACCTGAGTGGCAGGAGGTCTGTACCCATTCTAAAGATGCGGAATCAATCCTCGTGTCTAGTTGACGCCAGGATCAAACTCAAGCCTTGCACCCTACCCTACCATGTGGCCTGATTGATTGGAGGCTGCCAGATCCCAGACACTTGACTCACTTCAGGGGTGATTTCTTATTTGGCCGTAGGAGCAGTTCTTTGGGGGGGGATTATTCTCCCTCTAAGCATTCTTAGGAGATGCCACTTCTCTGTCTGCCGTGGCTGCGGTGGTTGCCCAAGCTGGGTTTTGGTTGAGGCAGTCTGACCTCAGACACCAGTAGGGAAGCATTAAGTGGGGATTTCTCTGGAACTTCAGGATGACAATATCATTCAAAAGGCAGCAAGAGCTATGTCTCCTGCCCCTGCCTCTCTTGGCTTTCTCATGAATAACAAAGGATCAGTTTGATGTGAGGATTCTAGACTGGGGCATAAGTGCCTGGCATTATGGTCTCTAATCACCTTTCCCAAAGAGGCCCCAGACACAACCTAGTGAAAGTGACCACTATCGCTTGGGCCGGAGCCATAGTACCCCAGGTAGGGCATTTGCCTTGCATGCACAGACCCCATATGGTCCCCTGAGCACTGCTAGGAGTAATTCTCTTTTTTTTTTTTTTCTGAGTCACACCCGGCAATGCTCAGGGGTTTCTCCTGGCTCTACACTCAGGAATTACTCCTGGCGGTGCTCGGGGACCATATGGGATGCTGGGGATTGAACCATGGCCGGCATGGGCTGGCAGCATGTAAGGCAAATGCCCTACCTGCTGGGCTACTGCTCCGGTCCCCAGGAGTAATTCTTGAGCACAGAGTCAAGAGTAACCCCTGAGCATCATTGGGTGTGACCCAAAAAGTCACAAAATAAAAAAGAAAGTGACATGTGACAGAGCTGGGCCATGCTTCCACCCCCTAGCCTTCCTTCTGGCCTCTGGGAGTCCTTTTGCAGTGTGCGACAGAAAATTGTTCTCTGAGCCTGAGGGTTGAGCCCTGCATCACTTTGGAGACTTGGGCTCTGGGCTGCACACCGCACCCCCTGCAGGGGTCATCCTGGAGAGCAGCTTGACCTTAGATTAGCCTTTCCAGAGCCCAAGCAGTAAGCAGCTCCTGGCAGAAAATCACAAAAGCTCCATTTGAACATCTGTAATGCTAGAAGGATCCCCTCCAAGTGCCATCATACAAATGAGAGGGCTCTGACCCTGTTGTAACAGAGGGGGACTCCACGTCCGTTTTTCCCTGCACCTGTGCATTCCGCCTGCAGGGCCCTGGTCTGACCTCTCTTTGCTATTTCATCTCAGAGAGAACATCCTCAGAGCTCCCACTATCTTGATGTGTCTTTCAGCACCAGCCACTCCATCATCTGAGAGCTCTGTAGCAGCATAACACCTCTCATCTGAGGCTGCCTCACTAACACATACTTCCCAGGGCTATGCTGATAAGGTTCATGCAGGGGGAAGGGGAGTGATTAGGCCACAAAGCACATCAGGAAATGATGCCCCTAAACATAACAATCTCTTTACCCTGGAGCCACAACAAAGGTCTAGGACACATCCCCAGGTAACTCTGGAGAGGAAGATGGAAGAACATATACCTCAAAAACAGAAAAGAGAGAACCAAAGAGTATGGTCTTTATGCATGGGCTTTGGGTCCCAGACTTGCCACCAAGGCCACCAGGAGGAAAGCAGGTTCAGGGGCTGGGCTAGTCCAACAGCCTTTCTGGATCCAGGCCCCTCTGCTTACCCTTTGGCTAGAACATGAGTCAGATATTCTCTGTCTTCTTCACCACCACTATCCCTTAACTCCTGACACTCTTGATCAGCAACCAAAATCCACGCTAGGTGAAAATAGGCCACAAAGAGAGGAAGGCCACAAAGAGAGGGAAGGCCACAAAGAGAGCAAGGAAGGAAGGAAGACAGGGAAGATAAGGGAGCGCAGGGAGAGAGAAGAGAGTAAAGAAAGAGAAGCAGGGCCTTGGGGACCCCCTCAATGTTGTTCACCTCTACATCAAAATCTCACCTCAGTGTTGTTCCCAGATGCCACAAGGTTTGGGAGCTACCACAGGAAGTCAGGGAGTATCTCTGATGACAGCGGAGATGTAGGGCTAGTCACTCTATGAACTCCTGGCCACAAACCTTGATTTCTGAATCTCTTTCTCAGAACCCAACCCAGGCTCAGGATTTCAGCATCTTAGATGTGTAGACTTTCTGCAAAGCCACGATGCCCACAGCTTCTCTGTTCGAGCAGCTCTGCCATCTTCCCAGGTTTTTCTCTTTGCCAGGTCTTGGTCTGGTCTCTAGAAGCAGTCTAGTGAGCTCTCAGACAACTGGTGGGGTGTCTCATCTAATACCCTGGGGAGCTCAGCCCACTTCAGAACCTCCTTTATATATAATGAACTCTCGTGGCCAGCAAAGGGTCCTACCAGTGCTAAGGGTGTCTCAGAGTTCCACAGGGGCTAGAAAGGCAGAAATCACCCAGCCCTCAGGTGTTATCTTCTCCCTAAGTCTCAGTGATACTCCTCTGGAAAGTGGCTCTCTTGAAGAACATCTTGATGTAGATAAAGGGCGCTATGTGAATCAATAAATCATAAGTCTGCTGGACAGCACTTATATAGGTAAATGCATGTGTGTTATTCACTCAGTGAACCCTCCTAAAAAGATAATATACTCAATATCTCACCATGCTGACATATTTCAACTCAATTGATAATGGGTCAGGATTTTAAAGCTTAGCAAGTGAAGTACCTTTTAGCCATCGCTTCAAGTTTAGGGTTTCAGTCACCAACAAAATCAATGTCGAAAGATTCTTGTTGTCTCAAAGAAGACCTACAGTGACTCCTAATGAAATAAACTATTGAAGCCTTTTAATCAGAGCACCTGCCTGAAAGGAGTGAGCCACTGGGGAGGCTGAGGCTCTAGGGACCTGTTTTGCCCTCGTAGGTTAACGCATGAGTGATTCTTTAATTATAGTAATGATGGACTATGGGATGTCAAAAGATCACGTGGCCGCCCACTTACAAGATGGTCAAACTTCTTGGTCAAGACCCTGAATGAACGGTTTGAGGCTCTTTGTATTCCTGAAGCAACCAGATGCCACTGGGCTATACTGGCACATGATAGGGTCAAATGGAAATATTACTGACGCCCGCTTGAGCAAATCGATGAATAACAGGATGTCAAGTGATCAAGTGAATGATGGACTAACACTGGACTGAGACCTCTGCCAGGGAGGTGGAAATCCTCTGGGGCACCAAGCTCTTGTGACCTCAATGGGGACGTCACATAGAGTCCCCATTGAGGTCACACTATAGGGCTATAGTGGCAGGGCAGTGCCTCTAGGTTAGGGTCCTATTTTACTCCAAGCCATGTGTTAAGCCTCTGTGGAGAGATAGCCCTGCTCTGTAGCTGAACCCAGGGCAGTGGCAATGGCGCACCATACCCTCACTCCTCTATAACTCAGTCATTGTATCTTTCAATCTGTCCAAATATGAGGAAGCATAAGGAAATCTGGGTACACACAGGTTGTTTTCAGGTACGCTCAAAGGCTTAATTTTGTGTCACTTGTTGATTCTGGGGCACAGTCTTGACTTCCCTCTCCAGTGATTGTTCTTTCTTCAGCAAGAATGACTCTTTTGAGGGGAACGGTGTTTGGAGACTGCTTCTGGCTCTGTGCATAGGGATTGCTCCCAGTGATGCTCAGAGGACGACGTGGTGTTGGGAATTGAAGCCAAACCGCCTATATATCAATGTCTAGGGTCTGGGTCTAAACATTTCCTGAGGCCAAGTAAGTTTATTCTCATCTTGTCAACCATATACTCAGGATTTTGGGACAATGAGGAAAACTTTTTCCCTCCTCTTCCTTAAAACTCAGTCCTGAGGAGGTTCATCTCAAGAGCAAGAATTCCCCTAAAATGTGATCCACACAAAAGAGGTTAGGTCAAGATGTAAAGGCAGCCTCCTGGTCCAAATCAAGGATTATCAGCAGTAGTAACCAAGCAATGGTATGTTTTAAGGATGTAATGCTATTATCAATCTACCAATATGCCTTCAGTGCTGTCCCAAGAACTCTTCCCGTTCAGAATCTCCCACCCCTGCCTCCCCAGCCCAGCCTTATCTTTGTAAACTCATTTCTATTGTCAGAGTCTAAGGGTCTATTACCATTGGACATTGTCCATTCCCTTATGCCCTTACTGTGTCTCTTCATATACCGCCTATTAGTGGCATCACTTAGTATTTGTCTTTCCATTTCTAACTTAGCGTAACACCTTCCAGTTCTGTTCGTGTTGCAGAAAAATGTAAGATTTCATCTTTCTTGTATCTGCGTACTGCTTTGTTGGTGTATATAGACTACAACTTGTTTATCCACTGACCTGCCTTTGCACACTTGGGTTTCCATTGGTGTTGCCTATGGAAAATAACATCTATGAACATATGCATTTTTGAATCAGCCATTCATTTTCTTAGTTTAGGTTCCTAGGAGTGGAATTACTATAGCATATGAGAATTCTATTTTTAGTTTTTTAAAAAAATTCCATAGGGGCTGAACCAGCTTACTTTCCCACCAACAATGAATCTGGCTCATGTTTTTCTCCAAGTTCCCACAAGTGTTTATTGTTTCTGGCTTTATGATATTTGTTAGTCTCATGGGTATAAGGTGATATTTCATTGTCATTTTGATTTGCACTTCTCTGATAATCAGTGATGATGAACATTTTTTATGTGCATGTTGGCCATCTGTATGTCTTCTTTGGAAAGGAATCTGAATAGCATTTCTCCTAATTTTTTGGTGGAGTTTTTTCCCCCATATTTCATTGTTGAGTTTTGTGAGTGCGTTGCAAATATCGGATACTAGCTTTGTTAGATGTTTAGCATGTGAATAATTTCTCTCATGATATCTTCTTGCTTTACAGATTTTATTTTGCAATGCAGAACATTTTAATTTTATGTATCATTTCTGATTTATTTTTATTTATTTTGGGGGCCACACCTTGCTTTACTCGTGATACTGAGCTTAGAAATCACTCCTGATGTTGCTCAGGGGACCATATGTGGTGATGGAGACTGAACTTCATCAGCCATGTGCAAAGCCAACATCCTATCTGCTATGCAATCACTAGGCGCCACCCCCTCCGGTAGGCTCACCCCTCCCCGGCAAGGAGTAACATCATCGAAGACAACACTGAGGTCAGTATTATGACGTGTTTGACTATGCTTTATTTGGTGTGTTTTATGGATTTGGATCTGACATCTAAGTATTCAGTCCTTCTCAAGTTTACTTTCGTGTATGGTTCATTTTTGAGTTTACTTTTTGAGAAAAATCAGTTCAATATCATTTTATTTTTGCTGTGGCTAACTAGTCTCCTCAAGTCCATTTGTTGAAGACACTTCCCTTTCTCCATTTGCTGTTCTTGGCTTCATTGTTAAAAAATTAACAATATGTAATCCTCAATTTGAGGTCAAGAAATTCCTTCTTGAGACACTTAGATTGGACTTTCTCTTCTTTTGATCTCTTCCTCCCTCCTCTTTCACTGTCTCACTCTTTCCCTTTTCTCTTTTTATTCTTTCACACTTTGTCTCTTTCTCCTTCCTTCTATGCTTCCCTCCCCCTCTAACTCTCATTTTGTTTATTTTTCTATTCTTTCTCTCTTTTTCCAATTTATTTCGTTTTCTTTCACACTTTATACTTTTCCCTTTCTTACGCCTTACTTTTTTCTCATTTTCAAACTTTCTCTTCTTCCTTCCTTTCCTTCCTCTTTTTTTTCTTTTCTCTTTTCTCTCTCCCTTCCTTCCTTCCTTCCTTCCTTCCTTCCTTCCTTCCTTCCTTCCTTCCTTCCTTCCTTCCTTCCTTCCTTCCTTTCTTTCTTTCTTTCTTTCTTTCTTTCTTTTTTTTTCTTTTTTCTCTTTCTCTCTTTCTCTCTTTCTTCAGCACAGTCACCAAAGAATTTTATGATGTTTTCTACTTATGTCCATAAATCATAAATATTAAGCTAAAAACTTTTGCCTATCTTAGAAGGAATTTCTAGTGTAATCTCAGGGAGAGGAACCACATGAAATTGACCTATGAGGTAGGTTGCTGGTTTCTGAGTTCTAAAAATCATATCTTACAATGAAACTTTAAATAAGCCATAGGAAAAAGTTAAGTGTATAAATGACAAGAAAAATTTGCTTTTCTTTGAAATCAGTATAAAATGAGAGTCACCAGTATAGCTTGTCATAAACAACCTACAGCCAATTTTTCTCATTGGGTTTCATAATGATTGATTCAGATTGATTCATCTGCTATGAAGAGCTTGTGCTGAAGTTTCTGGGTTTTGAACTCTATATCTACAAGAAGCTTTCAGGCTCCTCATCTGTAGAATGGATCTACTCAGGTTCAAAGATCTTGGGTGAGACGAAATAACAAATATGGTAACTGGTGCAAAGGCACCGAGGAAGACAGTACATCGCCCCAGTTTCCCCTCCTGAAGCTGTTTATGGAGACCACCTTGACATCTGAATACTCAGGTCATAAAAATCCTTAACTCAGGCCCTCTCTTGGGGCCAGTGCAACAGATCCATGTAATGCAATGGAGGCAGCTCCTTAGACCACATGTGCAATATCCGATCCCTGGACAGGAAGTCGGTAGGACACCCATCGGCCTTTGTCTACCACGGTGATGAATGGCTGTTGACATGACTAAACAAAGGTATTATTAGTAGATTACATTTGAGAGGCTGGACTTGTGCAGAAAGAGGGCAACAAGAGCCCCGGTCCTTGCTCGGCTCCCAATTACTCCACAAAAGCCTAAACCACCAGGTCAGGGATAAAAGTGAATAAATGTTTCTAAATTCTTATCTTAAACACACTTAAGCTTAAAGCTATTTAACTGGGGCTTTAAAAGCATGTGAGCTTGGTGGAGCCCAGCTACCTGCTTCATTCTCTTGCTCTTATTTTTGCTTTTATCCTTTTAGTCTTGAAGAAGCCTAATTAGAAGCTTGAACAGGGCTCTCTCCCTGCCCTTAAATCAGTAATTGGCTTCAGTGCAGAGACTGTCAGGAAATTAACACATCACAACATGACAGCTGTTAATTTTTTCTCCTTATTTGTCATATGAATCACCGCTGATTTGCTGGAGTGCATAACAAATTAGTGGGCTGTAATCAGCGGCCTCTCTTCTGTGAGCTGCACCTTCTCGGTTTTTTTCCCTTTTTCCCCCTCTCGCTCTTTTCTCTCTCTCCCCTAAAGTCCATTACTTCACTGCCTCAGCAGAGACGACTGTTCCGAGGTGTGTCATTGTCAATAAATCAGAATAAGCAAATGCTAAAAGCGCAAGAAGCTCTTTAAACTTTGATGAAGGCTTTTAGTTACATTTTTAAACTTACACTCGTAACTGAATATTTTTTTTTAAGTTGTCACTCCCTGCTAGTGATAGACTGTCAGCCTTCCAGTCATCTCCTCATGCAATGTGCCAGGGAAGGTGGAACTCCAAGTGTCATTTACACCCATTCTGGCTGAGGCAGGAAGTGGAGGAGGTGTTAAGGAAGGCACTGGATGGGGGAGCACATCAGAAATTCCCCCAGGGCGTCCGAGCAGGGGTCTTGCCCCTCAATCTAAGGGGCATGGGGGTGGTATTTCCTGGAGGTATTTCCTGGGCTGGGCAGGAGGGAAAGCAATGGATCTGGAAGCTCATCAGCCCCCACCTTTCTAGTTGACCCACAATGCATGCCGCATCCTGTGTGTTGGTCATCAGAAAATAACGGCTGTCTTTGCAGTGATACTGGCCTCACCAAGCAGAAGCTTGGCTTCTGGGACTTTATTCTGCACTCAGCCATGTGGGAGTTTCTTTGGTGGGTGATAAACCCGACACAGGTGGCAGCCAGGAGAAAGGGAGGGTATGTCAGGAGATAGCCATGAAATGGTTTTATAGCCTGGGGTTTTGTTGCAGACTCCAAGCTTTGACAAACAAAATAGCATTCTCTATCAATGGACAGGTAGGCAAAAGCTCAAGGAATTATTGTGTTAAATTCTAATTTAGCCATCTAAAAATTGAGTGTATTTATTTATTTGGGGGATCACATCTGGTGTGCTCAGAGTTTTCTCCTGGATATGTGCTCAAGGATTACTCTAATGGATCCCAGGGGACCACATGAGGTGCCAGAAATCAAATTTGGTTGCTACATGCAAGGCAAATGCCCTATCCAGTGTATTATCTCTCTAGTCCCTGAAAATTGAGTTTAATTAAGTTCATCAAACAGCTTTCAAAACTTCCTTTCATTAAACTCCAGTAGTTCAATGAATTAAATTCATGCTCTTGGAGCATAAATATTTCCTAGCAAAATGGCGGTCCTTCTAAATATCACTTCACTTGTATGCTTGTCTTTCTGTTGTTCATTGATTTGCTTGAGCGGGCACCAGTAACATCTCCATATGCCCTGTCACATGTTAGTGTAGCCCAAGGGCGACGGCTCACTCCAGGAACATGAAGGAACATGAAGAGACTCAAACCATTCCTTCAGGTCATGGGAATGAGGTCAATAATTGTTACTGGTTTTTGGCATATCAAATATGACACGGGTAGCTTGCCAGGCTCTACCGTGTGGGTGGGATACTCTTGTAGTAGCCTCTCATCTTGTGCATGTATTAATGAACCGAGCAGCGGCTTTGTGGGCAACAGGGAAAGATCAGCTCTTCTGCTGGGTGGAACTCTGATGAGCTGTGGAGTCTGGAGGTTGAAAACGGTGGCCCTCATGGTGTGGGGGGTTCCTTTGGCTTCTTGCAAGGCTCTGACAGGATGGCAGGCCAGAGCTAGAACACGCCTCCCCTTCTGGGTGCCTCATGATCAGCTGGGCACAAGGAGAGCTGGTAGCAGCTCTACACTGTGTCTCTGAATATATATATGTATATATATGTATATATATATACATATATATACATACATATACATATATATATTCTAAATAAATATTTTAAAATATTCGTGCTTGCGTGTGGTCTGCATGTCCTGTCTTTTTTTTTTTGTTTTATATTTTTTCCTTTTTCCTGGTCACTGAGATGCCCTATCCTAAGGGCTACAAACCTTACACATAAACAGACGCCGTTTGAATTGATGGGGCTATGAGTTGCAGTTTGTATGAAAGTCATTGATGTCTTTTGGAAATAAAACAATTGCCCTTTTATATTACTAGTGATAATTTATACACATTCAATATGTTTAAATACAGCTCAATATGCTACATTTTATAAAAAAAACTCTCTGCCACGAAAGTTTTTTCTCTAATGTCATTTTACAAGCTCCAAGAAAGGTTTCTTAAGCAAAATACCAATTTCACAATTACTGTGTCAAATCCTAATTTAAGGAAAAAAATCATTCATCCATTATATGATGTAGAACAAGCCTCCTGTTCGACATGGACTGACAGCAATAAAGCTGGAGCTTTATAGAAGCAGTGGTTGGGGGTGGAGTGCGGGGTGGGGGTATTAACCCTCCATGGGAGACCAGACTTCATGGGTCTGAGGGCCTGGATAATCTAGACAGGCCCCACAGTATAGAACATGATGGTCAAGTGGATTCCCAGGGAAGTGGATGCCTTAGACCAGATGACTCTGGAGACAATGACATTTGTTTTCGATGTTTAGTGAGTATCTAATGAACCCTGTCACTTCTACTTCCTGCTGGCTGAGTCTCCAGGACTTGCACTTTGCATCCCAGATCACAAGGCCCTTGAAGGATCCTGTAGACCTCACCTCGATTTCTATCATCCTCCAGCCTCTGCTTATATAGCCTTAAGATTGCTCCTTTCCTATGAGCTGTACCATAGTGTAATAATCATGTTCCTGTGCTCCTTCTCCTTCCAAATGGGTATATAGAATCCCTGATCCCTGGAAAATAAATCTCCCCAAACCCCTTGTTGCCTCCAGCTTCCTTTTCCCACTATAATGAAGGCAAGGTCTGGGTGGGTAGTGCATCCAGGGACAAGTTTCCCCTAAAGTCCTGTGTGATAGCTTTCAGTCCTGGTAGATGATAGGTCAGGATTTAATACTAATCTGAAGGTAGACACCATCTGGTTCTGCTCCCTTTCGTCTCTGCAGATACCTGGCATTTGCCTAAGTCCAGTGCTCCTTTCTGATTTGATACCATGAGAATTGGGTTAACATCTTCCTGTCCCCACCTCTCCCAGCCCATTCATTGTCATCACTGGGGGTGACTTCAGTCTTAATATGGATGACCCGGAATGGTTTCTGGTGCCTGACAGGTGGCTGAGCTCACTTGCAAGTTCCCAGTGACTTGAAACTTACCCTTCTTTAACCACCTACATGCCCCATCCCCCATGGATCATGCAGGTGGCTAAGGGAAGTGGACTTTGGGGGAGGACCAGTCCCCACAAATGGACTCTACACTCCCCCAAGTGATGACTCTCCCAAATCTGAGATGCTGGAAGCATAACATTCTCAGGTCCCACATCCTGTCCTTGTCCTCCTGAACATGGGGCTATGTTGCACATTTTCTTTAACTGTACTATTATTTATGTGCCCTCAGGCCAAGGTGCTCTCCCAACAGAAATGCTGCTGCCTTTGATTCTTTACCTGCTCTGGGTGTTCTTTGATCTCAACCATTCTGCAGTGAATTTCCTCAAGATCACTGCTCCTTGTGTTTTCTGTGCCTCTGTTTATCTAATTTCCTTACATTTAGACTTTTACTTGACAAGAAAGGTTGGGGGGAAAGCCCACCTTCCCGAGAAGGCTGTAGAGTTTACAAACACAAGGTCTCCAGGCTCAGTTAATCCACCAGTTATGTGTGTGCCCACTGAATTTTCCACCTGCTTTGTCTTCTAAATTGACACTATCCTGAGTGATTGCTTCACCCCTTCTCCAGGTCTTCCTCTGCTGGCCCCTCCACTCTTCTCTACTGTGACAACACAGGCCCCTTCTTCATAGTTTAGGCTGACCCCTGCCTGTTTCAGGACTCTTCTAAGAGCCTCTGCATCTGCCCTGGCTTGCCTCCTGCAGGTCACTTTATAGATAGGGGGTAGTTAAATGTGGCAGTTTATCTGACCATGTATTCTGTACTGGCTGGTATAAATATTCTCTCAGGCTACCACAATCATCACGGGACTAGCTAGATCTTACCAGCATATTTGCCTGGCCACGTTGGATCTCTAAGTAATTAGATCAGAGAGAAATGGTGTTTGCCTCCAAGCAAGCAAGCATGGCTCTCTGATAACTCAAAGGTAACTAAAATACAAAACTACTGTGAAATAGATGAGACTCTTGTGAAGGCTTGGAGAAATATTTAACTGGCATTAGTATTAGTCTTTGGTACAGAGACATGCCATCTCAGAAACCCCTTCTCTACCCTATAAAGGCAATTCCAGGCAGATCTTGGCTCAAAATTTTAGCATATAATAGGGCCTAGGTGAGGTGCTGGGAGAAATTACCTAAGGGCATTTGACCCTTCCTGCTTCCCATAATAGTTGGAGGTCTGAGTTACAGGGGTATAAAATCAGCCTGCTTCCTCTCTCTTTTTTGGAATTTTTTTTGGGGGCTCTCTCTTTTGTGAGCTCACATCCTTCTTGGGAGTCTTGTCTTTGTCTCCTCTTTACAGGGCCTTAACACGTGGTAGCCACCATCTTGGCCTACACGTGGCTGGGGCTTTAGCCGGGAATCCTAAATATAGGGTTTTTTTCTACTGCTTATTTGTATGCCTGAACCTGTGATAAGTAAAGCATTTTAAAACTGCATTGGATTCCTGAGTCTTCATCCATTCCCCGCCAGCTTCGGAGGCAGAACGGAACTCACTTCCTGGCACTGTCAGGGACCCTGGCGACGTTCCCCTACACGTGCCCTTCTTATTCTCTTCCTCATTTGCTCTACTCCTGCTTCCAAGACCAGGTCATGATGGATTCACTCTTTCCTACCTTGTATTTCCTATATATTATATTAACTGTCCTCTCCGTGTCCCTCCTTTTTAACAATTGAACATACTTAGATGCCTCCCAGCTTGTTCAAAACAAAGCATCCCTTAGAGCCTAAGCCCCAACTGGCCCCTACACCAGACCAGTTCCTGGACGTTACCTGCTGCCTCTCCTTTGTACCATTCACTTTCTTTTTCTTTTTCTCATTTATTATTTAATTCATGAGTTGTAAAAATAATATTTTAAAAGAAAATACCTTTTAAAAACACTATGATTGAAAGAAATCATGTTTACAGTATAAATCACATGACATGCAGATATGTTTTAAAATAGAAATCTTACCATCTCTCTCTCTCCCTCTCCTCATCTGGTTGGGATTGTTTGCCTAGAAACTGATAACCAGAAATCATTCTTGATTCCTTCCATACAGATGTGGCCTAATCTATCACCAAATTGCATACATTGTCCATTTGCATTGTCTGCCAGGACCAGACTCCCACTGCTACTTCCTCTAACCTGATCTAAACAACTTCTGCCATTTTGCTAGTCTCCAATGGAGTATTTCCAATAGAGCCAGAGTTATTTCCTTAAAGCAAAGTTGACCAAAGCAAGCATATTTAGGCGGCACTACATGTTTGCAAAGCCATGTGTGATGGAATTTATCTACCTCCTAGACAAGGTGACTATTTGCCACCCAGACTTGGCATCCCATTGGGGAAACATGAATTCATCCAGTTCCCTGAAAAGTCTCATTTATATCTGTCCTTCAGGCATCTGTTCCTTCAGCCTGGGGAATGAGCTCTAACTTGGTGGCTCTGAGAAGTCTCCTCTAGCATCTGCTACTGACTCCCCACCTCAAACGCCATGGGCTTCCATCTCCTGCTGGCATGGTGGCCTGATGTGCCAGCTCTTCTCCCATGGTCATATTTGAGTGCCTGTGGTAGGAAAGGAACCAGGTACTTGCATGGTGCTTTGCACAGTCGGGTTCTCTAGGAAAGTTGGTCAAATGCCTGAGTGTTCCAGTGTCCAGACTGACAGCCCCAATGGGACCCATCTGTCTCTGGAAAGTTAGCATAGGGCTTTGGTTTCTGTAATTTGGAACTAGATTGATTACCTGAAAAACTCTCAGTTTTCATCAAATTTTCTAAGACAGCTGGGTAAGTGGAGCTATGTCTATACTCGGAAATAAAAAACGTGTTAAGTGCCCAGGGTTATTTCTCTCCACAGGAAGCTCACCAGCTGGTGATTTCCATCTCTTCCAGATGTTCGGACCTTGCAGGAGACCCAGTGGGGCTGTGCTTCCAGGATCACCCCTCACACAATTCAGAAACTGCCCTGGTGCTGTGGGGAAGGCCTCTCTCAATCCGGATTCTCCGACTCAGCTGTTCCTGGGAACTATTGTCCACAGAGAGAGCAATGGAGAAATGACTTCCAGACTGCAGCAGAGTGAACGAGACTTGGTAGAAAGGAAGAAAAGTCAGTGTTGGGCCACATCACAAGTCAGCCTGTGCTGTTCATGCAAAAATAAACAAAGGCACACAAAGGCCAAACAAGACAAGAATGCTCCTTCCCTGGGCTAGCACCACCCAGACCACCCACGGCATAGGGGTCATCAAATCCCTGTGGATTCATGGCCTGGAGGTGGAGACCAGCTGGCTCTCAGCACCTACTCAGGCCTCTCAGGCAGAAGTGGGCAAGATCAGTGCCAGGCTATCTCAGTTTGCCCTTTGACAGAAACATCAAGCACACATTTTCCTTTGTCTTATTTTCCCTAAGGCTCAAAGGATAAGAGGTGGGGCCACTCAGAGTCTGTGGAAAAGGAAGGGCAACATTCTTTGAAAAGGCGTAATCCAGCTGTATTATTACTTTATAATTAGAAACAAACTCTTACTTTCCTGGTAAACTTTAGAGAAAGTTAAATCCAATGAAAGTCTCTGGCCCAGTGGAGAGCAATAGAGGGAGCCCTCAGGGGCAGGGCTAAGGACAGGGACCACCCCGGGTTATCTGCTCACTGACCTGTCCATCAGTCCATCTTTCCATCTGCCCATCAGAGGGAAGGAGACACTTGCACACTGCTCATCGCTGTTTCCAACGCCCAGCTCTAGACCATGTAGAGTATGAGTGGGGAACTGAGGGATGACAGAGAAGTAAGGGAGGGATGGTGGAGGAACAAAAGAGCAAGAACACCCTGCAGGGGAACACTTCTGCTAGGGGAGTATCTTGCCTGACTCTGAGTAGATGGATATCGAGTATTTATTGTGTGTTATTATTATTGACTGTAAATCAAAAGGACAATGAACTTGGCAATGCTTTTCCTTCTTCACACTGGAGACAGGTTCACCTGCCTTCTCTGAGCTGGGCAGGCATTCAGCTCGAGCCAAATTGAGGTCATCCTCTCGGCCTCCCAGAACCCCCGGGAGCTTCAACCTTGCCACCTCTACCCTGTGCTGGAGCAGCAAGACAGCTTAGAACTAGATCCCCCAGTTCCTAGTAGCTGCCCTCCATCCACTCTCCTCTCAGGAGTCTCAACTGTTCCCTCTTTCTGGTCTGTGAGCAGGAAGAAGTCCAAAGCCTTCAGTTGTGGCTTTGTGGGGAGGAGGGCGAGAGGCAGGAGCAAGCACAGGGAATGTTGTTGTACTGAGGGTGGAGTGTGGGGGGCATTGGGTGTTGGGGCAAGGCAAGTGGGGGACATGGGTGTCCTGGACAGAGGGAACATGAGGCCAGTCTTGATGAGAAGAGTTCCTGCTTCCAGAGTAAAGAGCTGCCATGTCCCTGGGGTGATGCTGAGCGGCCCTGTCTCACCAGGTCTTATATTGAGTAGGGCTCCATGTCCCTTAGTACACAACTGTGTTCCTCTGTCCTCTGTGTATATCCCGAATATGACCCTGTGTGTACCCTGAGTATGACCCTGTGTATACTTGAGTATGCCCCCATGTCCTCTGTGTGTACCTCAAACATAACCCTGTGCTTACCCAAGTGTGGCCCTATATCTCCAGAACATACTCGAGTATGACCCTGTGTACCCCTGTGTCCCCATTGTGTACCCTGAGTATGGCCATCTGTATCCCAGGTGTGGCCCTGGGTCCTAGCACACCCTTGTCCACACTCCATGCCAGAGTGGGGCCCACACTTGCCTTGGCTTCAGCACAGGAAGGAACCAGGTGAGGGGTCAGTCACCAAGGAACAGGCTGCTCAGGGATGTAAACACCCTCCTTTGGGGACAGCTCACGATAGTGTCACCATTCCGAGCTTCTGTGAAGTGCTTCCATTCACCCCAGCACCATCCTTCTCAGTTCTCACCATCCTGGGCAGATCACTGTATCTGCCCAGTGTAAGGTCATGGGGTGGGAGGGTCGAGGGTCTGCATCCTCCTTCCCAGCAACTTTTGTGCAACTCAAGGGGGGCTTTGAGAAGAGCCAGGGAAAGGTCCCAATAGGAAGCCCTGCTCTGGGCACCTGGAAGGAACCGGAAGTAGAACGCAAACCTGCCCGCAGCAGACGTTGGCAGGAGAGAGGCTCTATCTGTTCAGCATCCCTCAAGTCCCTCAAGACTCAGCTCAACAGTCACCAGGACTGGGGACTGTTCACCAGAACCCACTGAAAAGCAGGACTCAACCGAGAAGCCTTGACTGTGCATCAGGCAGCCCGAGCTGTGCAGCAGTATCTGGGCTGGTTCCATCCTACCCAGCTCTTACTTCCCTCTCTCTTTTAAAGCTTCTGTGGACTCACAGGTTAGGGTTCTTGGGGGCAAATTATTGAGTTTTCTGATGAGTACTTTCGGGCTCCCTGCTGTGTTAAGGGAGAGGCAGGAGGGCACTGAGCCGTGGGGAGGCCTCAGCAGAGTTCACAGGAAGCAGGGGCTTCTCAAAGGCCATCAGCTGGAGGTGAAGGAGGGGCACCAGCCTGTGCCCTGGCGCCAAGGCTCATGACGGATAACTGCACTGAGGATGAGGATGAGCACTGCCTGCTGGAGTAAGTGGTTCCCTCTTTCCTAGGAAGTGGTGTTGAGAATGTGCACCACATCACAGTGGCCTGAGGGTTATGGGACTAGACAGGGCGACATGGCCAGGAGGACGCATGGCTGACTGCCACCCCCCATAACATTCAGCACATTGCCAGCAAAAGCAGGAGGGAGGCTCATTGGCTTGAATGGCCACATACCACAAACTGAGACTTCGCAACAGGGTAATGGGGGGCCCTTCTCTCTGCTGCTCAGGAGAGGGAAATGGACCAGTGACACAGGATTCATTGTTGAGTCTAGCCAGGGACTAAGAGATCCCGTATCCCCCACAAGATAATTATTAGGCTGCCTTTGGGACCCTTGAATTATACAGAACCTCATTCCTCCCCACCAGCACAGACACACAAACCTGTTGCTATCTTTTTGCACCTTCGCAAAACACAGTGAAAATCATGGGGCTGGCCAGAGTCCCCATTAAAGCTTAGTGCCATCCTGGGGCTGCAGGAAAGAGAAAGAGCAGACAGGAGGCACTGCTGTTTCCCTGGGCCCAGGTGCTTTGGTATATTTGGTCAGTGATGACCATCAACTGACTGATCCCAACACAACAATCCGTGAAAAGAATCACAGGGTCCAGTTAAGTAACCCAGGGAGGGCTAGAAAGAAGCCTGTGGGTGAAGTTTGAGGGTGGCTTCTTGATTCAAGACTCAGAAGATGTGGAAGATGGAGGCATTCCCTAGAGTGGGGGCTCAGGGCCCTCTGCCTGCTGCCACTCAGTGGAGAGGGGATCCACACGGAGAGAAGATAGATTCTTCTCCCCTGGTCACAGGGAAGGCCCGCTGCCCTCTGTTCAATCTATGAGTGGTAAGCATGGAGGACAGAGACTTCCTCATGTGCCCCAGAAACTCTGTAGCACTCTGCCTCAGCAGAGGGGTGAAGCCCTGAGGTGTACTCAGTCTGGCAGGCCGTGGATACAGAGAGATGCCTGGGATTCAGGGGAGTCCAGTGGGTAGGATGGCCTATTAGTTAACCTCAGAGTTCCCTCACAAAAGTTATAATGTTTAGCCAGGGTCACCCCCATCAGGCCTGTGGCTCTGCCAAGCACAACTCTCAGAGCCTATCCCAGCCTTTAAGGGACAGGGCAGGGCACAGGAGAAGTTAGTTCTCCACTAAGTATGAACAAGCATACATACTAGCTGGAGGAGCTCTGTTTGTGTGTGTGTGTGTGTGTGTGTGTGTGTGTGTGTGTGGTGCTGGGGGTGGGGTAGAGGAGTCTAACCAGGAGAGCACTGGAACGGGAGTCCATTCTTACAGGGATGCCAATGACTGGGTGACTGGAGTCTGCCCCAGAAGGGCCTTAGGTATGTGGCATTGTTGGCTACAGCAGCAGGCATTTCCATGTGTGTAGGAGAGTGACTTCCTGTGAACACGGTTGGGGTCAGAGGCCTCAGTCAACTAGAGAAGCCCCTAGAATCCCAGTGGGAGGATGTTTGAAGTGGGGAAATGTTGGCTCTGCTTGTTACCACAGCAAAGTTATCTTAACCTGACTATAGATCGCAGAGCTCACAGCACCCATAGTTTCCTGCACAAACTCTGCACACCACACTTTCGTCACCACCTTTAGGTTCTTCTTGGCCTGTTTTTGCTTCCCTTCTCACTTGTCTTCCTCTGCTCTCCCAGACGGCTTTGTTCAGTCAGGAGGGCATCTTTTCTGTACCTCAAACCTGTCAAACTTCTTTTTTCCCTCCCAGATCTGGTGCTTCTAGTACTTTCCTAACATAATCTCCCTCGATGGACACCCACTCACATGACCCCTCTAAAGAGGAGACGGCCCTGCTCCCCATCGAGAGAAGCCCAGTCATCTACCCTAGAAATCTCTCTGCCATTTCTTCAGAAACATCGTAATCTTGTGGTAGGACTGCTATTTGATGGCAGTGCCTGGAAAGGGGTACAGAGCAAGAGTTTAGCAAACTTTCCATTTGTGAGTGAATGAGTATGCAAAGCAGTGAAATTTGTGGCCTCCTGGACCCAAGAGAGAAGTGAAATGAATGGCCTTCATTTGACAAACTGAGAGCCACGCAGCCTGGAAATCCAGCAGAGAATGCCCTGCTCGGCTCCTGGCAGGGGGACTCTGCTCTGATTTGGAGCACTGACCGTTTCCTCCCAAGTTTTGGTGCAGGATTCACTGTGATAAATGGCTCAGGCTCCTCATCACATTTAGTGGCCAACACTGATCCTAGAGAAACTGCATCCAGGTGGCTCTGGGGGCCCAGGAATAATATGACTTCCAGCTAGACCACAAAACCTGCAGCAGCAAACATGTTCCAGGGGGATTAACTCATAATCCCCAGGAAGCACACACTTCTGGAGCCAGTGGGGAGGCTCCCTCTCCAGGGGCAGGATAGCTGCGTCTCATAGTCGTGTGGGGAGAGGTTCCTGCCTGTGCCTGGAGAAGCTTCATCAACAATGCCGGGACCAGGGCTCCGTGCAGAGACAAATGCCCAGAATGTGGGTTATGAATTTTTTTGGGGGATGGGCTTTGACAGAGCTTGTCCTCCAGCACTTGGGGACAATGCTGCCTCACATGGTCACCACTTTAACTCATCTGCCCGTGCTGTCCTTGCATTGGGTCTTTATGCTCTGTGGGACAATGGTGACTGTTTCTGCGTGCCCAAATGAAGGGAGTGAGGCTCCAATCCAAGAAGGAGCTTCATTCAGTAATGGTAGCCTTCCAAGACAAGGTGCTTTGTCCTTCCCAGGCTTCTCAGGGGCTTTGTCTTTTGTCTTCTTCCTTCCTCAAGTCTAGAGCAGCCACTTGAACTTCCTCAAGCCTAGTACAGCCAGTTGACTCCGCCTTTGCTCCTGTCTGTCTCGGCTTCACTCCATGCACACAACTGCACCCTCTCCCTTTACTCTCCGTTCATATGTTCCACTCAGGCCTCTTCTCTGCCCCCCGCCTTCCAAGCAGATGAGCAACTTCTCAAAGGGAATCCATGGGATATCTGTTTATGGAAAAATATTAAAATAAGCACAAAGGCTAAAGTATAAGGTTTTTTCAGAGCTGAGTCTATTCACTCAGAAGATGTGTCCTTGGTTGGGGGGCTCTTTTTCTTTAACACAACAGAGACAGTTGCAATTTATGGATTTTCATGCACTTTCCTGGCCAAAGAAAATGCAGTGAATGGGTAACGGGCATGACCTCACTGCTTGTACAAAGTTTCCCCTCTAACCTCCACTGCAGAACTCCCTGCTGGAATCTGGGCACTTTCCCTGGGAGCCAGACCCACCTGTCAGCCCTCAAATGCCGTCCTCCCTCCCTCCTCCCAGGCCCCAACACCCTCTCAACCCTGGAATCTCCAGTTAAATCCTTTCTGGGTTCTCCCTTGTCCAATAGTCATTGATGCTGCATCTACCTATTTAACCAGGAACCGACTTGTTTCTCTCCTGGTCAGCTGCCACCCAGGCCACACAGAGAGAGACCTGTCATTTCACACTAACCCTGCAGAGCAGCCTCCGACTACTTCGCAATGACCCTGGCCTTTCCCACCACCTCAACCTGCCATATGTGAACGACTCACCGTTCCTGCGTGAGCTGCTTGCTTTACAACTAGCCAACTGCGTACCAGTGGCTGTTCTCAACACAGCAGATTTTCTTTCCTTTTCCTCCTCTCAGTCAACCTTTATTTCTAAATATTGGAAAATGCTGGGTTTGCTGCTTGCACTCAGACTTGCCTCTGGAGTGCAGGAAGGTGTGCCGGTTGAGGTGACTATCACAGCTTCTGCAGGCTCTCGGTGCTCCTTCCCAGGGCGAGGAGGTGCTCCTTCTTGGTAATTTTGTTAGTGCCATCAATATTCTTTTCAGGAAGCTGAAGTAGGCCCATCAGCAACAATACCAAAAAGGGAAAAAAGCCAAGAGGCCACATTCATATCACCTCTGTGCAGAGCACCCTGGCCTCTGTTTCTCTTTCTGTAGAATGGGGATATGGTGTGTAACTCTATGGGAGATGAGACACAATGAAGAACTGTGTGTGGTTTGTTTGATTTTTCAAACGCTTTGAGCTCCTGCGAGAGCAGGTAACATAAAAATTCAAGGTGTTATTATTAGAGTAAGAAATTTTGTTCTATGCTAATTAAGCTCACACCTTACCACTTTACTCTGAGGGAGAAGGCAGCCTGACAGTGCGACACGCACCGAGCAGGCAGAGCCACGCCAGTCCCAGACAGATGGGGGTGTGCGGTGCGGCCGTGACGTGCGTGCGAATCTGCTTCCTGTGCCTCCCTCTCACACAGCCTCGACGCCCCCCCGTTTGCAGGCAAGTCTGATGGTGCTCAGCCTGCGCGAGCATTTAGACTTCTCTCGCGCGTGTTAAGAAGCTGTCAAGCTGAGGTCAAGCAGGTGAAGACTTAGTCAGGCAGCCAGCAAAGTTTCCCGGCCTGGCTGCCACCACTTACAGAATGCCTGCAGGCCCGTGCGGGAAAACAGATCTTCCTTTGGTTGATGGCTTTAGCGCTGCTCTGGGAATGCACCACCCAGAGCCCCCGGGCAGCCTCCGGGACTTGGCGCAGGGCCCTACCAGGACTATTGGTCTGATGGCCCTCTCTGAAGGGACGAGTGCAGAGAAACCCAGTAGATTCCCACTCTGCTTCTTCCAGGACCCGAAGAAGAGAGAGACTATCCATGGAAGGTAATGGAGCTGTCACCTAGGAGAGAGAAGTGGAAATTCACGGTTCTCTTGTGAGGCAGAGACATCTGTGTTATTACACCCTAAGCCAATAGTTTTTAAAACAAAGTCATAAAACATGCTACTGTATATAGGAGAGGTGGATGTTGTGGGAGCTCCCCTCTTCTCTGTGTGGATTTCCAGAAAGAAACTTTCTTTTTTGAGAGCAGGATGAAGATGATCTCAGGACCCAGACCCCTGGAATGGTGCTTGTTGCTGAGAGCAGCTGGGAGCTGAGTTTTGCTTCCTTGCTATCCTGGAGGAAGTGGCCCTGAGTACTCTGCTGGAGAGATGCCAAGCCCTTTCTGAAATCGGGAGGGGCAGCTGGTGGCAGGAAAGGTGCAGGAGCTGTGCCTTTGGCACTGGCCAGGAGAGGGCCCCTTCCCAGGCAGGCAACCCACCTGCACTCCCTGCCTTTGAACCTGGCACTCGGGTCTGTGCCCGCATCACACAAACATTCTCCATCCAGGCTCTGAATCCTCAGAGTGCTTCGCAGATGGAGTAGCATGACGGGAATCCTGTGGTTGGCCAACATCATCCTCAGGAGTCGTGATTGCAAACCCAGAGCTCTCATTGGGTCAACAAGCCCACAAGTCTCTTGGCCCTCCTTCTTCTCTTTCACTGCTGCCTATCTCCAAAGCCCATTCCTGCCACTGTGCCCGGGTATCTCAGAGCCCTGGAAACTGGGATGAAGTTCTCCTAGATCTTATTTGCAGGCTGCCTGCCATCAAAGTGCTTCACAGGGAGCCTGCAGGGAACAATTGGCACATGCACCAATCATTTGGGGAGAGTGCTCTCTGCCGGGTCTCGCTATAGGGTCTAGACTAACAGACTTCAGAGCTGGAAGGAGCCTCAATGTCCCTTCCCAGCCACTGGGAATGTGCTCCCTGACTACTCCTTGAGAGATGTGGGTCCTGGTTCTTCACACTGGAAAGAGGGTGGACCTGGCCTGATCTCAAGAAGGGCACTAGCCACGACCTGCCCAGGTAATCCCACTCCCTCTGTGGCACAGGCAGCAAAGGCAGTCTGTCTGTCTGTCACGTGGTCAGGACGGAAAGAAGAGACAGGAGATGGGGTTAGATCCTGCAAGCCCAGGGCCTGGGAGACTGTAGGGGCTCTGACACATGTTCCTGACCCAGGTTCCATCCTGCTGGTGCATGACCTCCAGAGCCATGTTGGGGTGGCTTTGGAGGTCCCTGACCCCACTCGGTGCAGCTTTCATGGTCCCCAACATCACAGGGCCCAACAAGCACCACATCCTAGAGCCCATGTGTTGATCTGCTGGACTGAGCAAGTATTGCTGAGCACTGGGGAGTCCAGAAACGAGCACATAGACACTCAAATCTGGAGTTAATCTTACTCTTAAAACCGTGTGTGCCATGAGTCCAGGTAGACACAACAGCCGGACATAAAGGGTGTGGAATGGGTCACACTAGGAGACAACCCTTTTTTTCTGACGTCAGTATGATGTGGGGTGAAGCCCCACCAGAGGTGCTCTAACAGTTGGTCCCTAGGGGCAGTAACTCAGGTAATGACTGTCATGACCCTCCTTAAGCTGGGGAGCTGCAGTTTGGGAAACTCAACCCCGTGGCATGCACAGATCACACCCAAGACTAATGGGCAGAAAAGAAGGCCACTGAGACTCCTTGTGGTTTGTGGTTCAAAACATTCTCCCATAGATCCAGGATGTGACCAAACCTGCGAGCCCACCTTGCGGATTGCTACCACCCCTCCCCACTGTATCCCACTGCCTCCCCTCCCCCAAGGCTGCCCCGTAGGATGCAATTCCACTAGATCACTAGATCACTAGACATCCCGTTGTTCATCGATTTCCTCAAGTGGGCGCCAGTAACATTTTCACTTGACCCTATGCAATTCCCGTATCACAGAAATGTGAGCAGGCAGGGAAGCCATGAGCTAGATGCAGTGGAGCTGGCCAGTGCCTAGACACGTCCTCCCACAGCACAGGTCTGGCACTGTGCTGAGGACAGGGGAGAGGAGCGGATGCTGGCCACCAGGCCCGCAGTGGGAGTCCTATTAAGGGAAATCCTTTTAGTCAGTCAGTAATGAAGGGAAGACTATCATAGCAGAGGGAGAAGAGGAATTGCAATGCGTAGCTCCCAAGGCCCCCTCACTCCCATGGCTGAGTCAGGAGCTGGGAAGGACTTTTGGCTCTATCTGCTTGGCTGTAACCACTCTTGAGTACTAGGGTAAGACTTTGGGCTAGGGTATGACTTTGGGAACTCAGCTAAATTCTTGGAGAGGGATTTAGTTGAGTGATTGCTCCATCCTGAGGGGCTGGGTCAGCCCCCTCAGCCACAACCCCCACCTTGGCATGTAGACCAGTGGTAAAGGATTCAGAGTTTATTCAGGTGTAGCTCTGGTGCATTGCTCGAAGAGGGGTGAATCAGTGAATCACAACTGAGGAACCCGAATGAATCACAAATAATCAGGTTTGTCTCCTGCCAGGAAGCGCTGCGACATGGTGGGTGGGACAGAGCCGCTCCCTCAGCCACACAGGCTGAGCCTGAAGGTGTCCAAGCCCACCTGTCCCAGTCTCAGCCCACCTGTGCATGCTGACAGCTTCCCTGAGTCTGGCTCAGTCCTTGCTTTCCTCACATTTCCCCATTTCCCTGAGCCAGACTTCCCAGTGGCCCTATCTATAGGCTCTTCTGGAAGAACCAGGAGACCAAGATTAAAAAAAAAAAGACTTTGCAGTGTATATTAGTAACATTTAATTAGCCTTGGATTACTTATTAAGTGGCATTATCCTCATTATGTCTGTCACAGATGAACGACTACATATTGTCTATGGTTTATAGGCCCAAAGTTCTCCACTGAGTGTCACAAATTCCCACTATGTCGCCAGTGCTAGGACATAGCACTTGGAGTTTGGGTGGAAACAAACGGTCCCCTCCCAAGGTCAGAAGCCACCCTTCGAGCTGGCAGTGAGGATGGGTGCGGTGGCTATAGTTCTTAGCACAGAGACTCAGTGGGACTATCACACACACATACAAACACATACATGCACACACACAGTGCTGTTATCCTCAGAGGAGAGCTCAGGTTTCCTTGCAGGCTCCTCAGCTGACATTAACCTTCAAACCCTCCAGGTATCCTTGGGAAAGAGGCTCAGAGCAGAACTGCAACATGAGCACAGACCACAGCCATGGTCCTGACATGCGTGAGAGTGGAAGAGACTTGCTCAAAAAGCCAGGCCTCCACCTCGTCCCAATCCTCAGAAAGACACCCTCGAGGGACCACAAGGGATTCCAGGATTGTATCCAGATGCCCCAGAGCTCTTTTCACAATGCCAGTCTAAGATTTGCATCACCAGCCCAGAGCTCAAGGTTCTTTCTGAATAGGCGGTAACCAAATTCCTAAAGTCTTCTGGTACCTGAAACTTTGTGTTCATATTTTTTTTCTGTTGAATTCATCAAGCCCTTCATTTTTGTGTGACTTATTTGGGGAGGAGGGGCACACTTGGCAATGCTCAAGGATTGTTCCTGTATGTGGCAAGGACTCAGGGGACCATATATGGTACTGGACATAGAACCCCAGTCAACCATGCAAGACAAGTGCTTTATCCACTGTCCTATATCTCTTCTGGCCCTCCTGGGTCCATTTAAATGCACAACCAATCAAGGCATTCCTTAGCACCCAGGAGTTTTTCAGTTCTTTGTCATGCAATTGTTTGTTTTGGAACCACAACCAAGGATACTCAAGGCTTACTCCTGGTTTTGCATTCAGGTGCCCTGGTGGTGCTTGGGAAACACTTTGGGGTGCCAGGGTTTGAACCTGATTTGACCACGTGCAAGGCAAATGCCCTATCTGCTTATTACTCAAGTCCTCTCTGATGTATTTTAAAGCTTGAAGCTGAGATTTACTAAAGGTCAGGGCTTAAAGAGATAGTCCTATGACTAGAAACAGTTCTGGAGAAATAGCTGGTATAAGAAGAGGGCTCAGAGGCCACAGGGAGAAAGAAGCAGGTGCCCAGGGAGGGGGAGAGGACAGTTTCTGAGGCACAACACCCCAGAGAATGACCAGGAGGGGGCAACTGCCTGGGTCATCTCTACCCACCTCATCCACCTGTATGACTAAGCCCCAGAGCTTCTGTACCATGAGAAAGCCAGCCTAATTTGCAAATTCATTGTAAGCTAAAGCAATCCATAAGCTAATGATGTTGGTTGAAAGTATTAGAAACCAAACACTGAAGCATCAGTGAAGATTTCAAGTGGCCCATCTACACTGCTCACTGCAGAAATTTGCTCTCAGGATCCCCAAGGTAGCATGAGCACCCAGAGCGGTGCTGTGTTCCCAGGGTGAGCAGAGTCTCCTGCTCTGCACAGACCCACAGCCCAGTGGCCTGTGTCCTCTCTGTAGAGGCTATGCGGCATGGGCAGAGCAAGTCTCCCTCCCTCTCACTTCATTAGACTGCAAACAACCTGGATCAAGACTTACTCGCACCAAGTGGTGCCTCGTTAGATCCAACATGGCTTTAATGCCATACCTGACACTGCACATTTCCACGTGAGGCTCAGTGTCCAGCTGAGACGTGACAGCACAGTCCATATTCTTCGTGAGCCTCTCAAGTGGGAGAGGCTGGGGTGCATGTTCAGATGCTAGAACTACCCAGCTGCTGATTCTGCTGTGTGACCTTGGGCCAGGGACTCCACCTCTCTGTGCTTCCATTTCCCCCTTATTCAAATAAGCTTCAGAATGATATGTGCTCCACACAGTGAGTATGAGCATTGGAGGCATATAATATGTGTAAAATATTAAGAACAGTACCTGGAACAATGCTAGCATCGTATATTATTAAAAGCAATATTCTATGGGTAATACAGCTCTTTCTAGAACTGATGAACACATTTATTCACATGTAAATATATCAGTGTTTTTGTCTGGAGTAAAAATGTGAAGATAAAAACATTTTTATGAATCACTCTGCAACTGAATTTTAACCTACATATTGAAGCCTATTCTAGCCCTGGCCCGCCACCCCAGCAGAGCCTCGCAACAAGTCAGACGATCCCTCACTCCATGGGGGGCCTCCATTTTCCACATCCGGACTTCCCCCCCCTCAGAACTCCACCCAGCAGACCAGCCTATCACAGTTGGCTCAAGTGAACCACTTCCACGGTTCATCAATAAATGCTGGATTTAGAGATGAGTATGCTACCCAAAAAGGCAGAGCCTGGCAACTACCCGTGTCATATTTGATATGCCAAATATCAGTAACAATTATAGACCTCTTCCCATGACCTGATGGAATGGTTTGAGGCTCTTTATGTTCCTGGAGCAAGTAGGTGCCCTTGGGTTTTACTGCAGAGACAGCACATATGGAGATTGTTACTGGGCCCGCCTAGGAAATTAGATGAACGGGAAGACAGTGATACAGTGATAAGGATGAAGCCTACAGTTTTCATTGAGTTATAGTATGGCCCAGCCCTGCCCCACTCTGGCCACGCTGTACTGCCTGTCCACAAGCACTGGACTTCCCTCCTTGAAGTATACAGTTTAATGCACGAACCCATCTGAGTTTGTGTGTGTGACTGTGGTGTGTGCAATGAGTGACCTTTGTGAGTGTGTCTAAGAGTGAGTGTGAGTGTGTTTGTGTGACTTCTCTTTGAATGTGTGTGAATGGCTGCGTAAGCTTGCATGAGTGTATGTTAATGCATGTGAGCAGGATCATGTGTGTGTGTGCCTGTGAACATGCATGTGTGCACAGAATCATATCAGAACCTCTCTGATCCAGCCTCAATGCAAAAGCAGACTGTCTGCTTAGTAGGGGCCAGAGTCCCCTTACAGTGATAGCTTTTCCACCTTTCCACATAAAACATACCTACTTTTTGACAAATGGTCACCACCTCTGCTTGGATGTCCTTTATTCCTTCCTCTAGCCTAACCTAATGACATAAAACCTCAGTGGTATGTTTGGGGAGTGCCAGGTCAGTACCAGAGATTGGGGCAGGAGCCCAAGCCAATGGCTCCCTCTGCTCCAGGAGGATGGGGAGCAGGGATAGTGGTTAAGCATTTAACTCTGCACTTAGCTACCTCTCATTAACGAGCTCTCTGGTGGAAGTCTTCACAGCAACGCCTGGCTCCCCAGGCTTTGTCAGCCCACCCATGGCAACCTCTGTTAGTCAATAATAACAGCTCATTTAAAAATAGCAGCATCAACTTGTTTGCACTGTTATTAGCGGTGCCTGGCTTCTATCCCCAGAAGACTCCAGGAAAGGTGTGTGACCTGCTTCCTGCGAGCTCTTCTCCCTGAACCTGTTTCCCAGTCTGGGAAAAGACAGGCACATCTTTAGCAAACACTCACAATGTAATTGCCAGGCAGTTTGGGTCGACGACAGTAAAATACAGCAGTTGGGGCACGCTAGGTTCATTAGTCAATACAGCAGTGCCACACGTGTTGTTGAATCGTAGCTCTTTTGCCCTGATGGGGACCTCGTGGATCCCCACCTCAGTATCAATCTAAGCGATTCATTTAGCTGTCAAAGTTGGGCAAAGGGGACTTTGGTGCAATCAGGTCAACCTCTTCTATGACCTAGCATTTTTATCATCTGTGTTGTTCCCCTTTTATTGGTGGGCACATTTTGATAGGGGCTCACATAGGAAACAGATCAGAGAGTTAACGGCAGGATGTGTCCAGAACAGTGTTCAAGAGGGCACTGCTTATGTATGAATTGAGTGGGCTTCCACAATGCCCACCAGGAGCCCAGCCTGGTTAAGGAGGCCCAAGAGCAGTCTCCCTGCTGGCAAAAATTCAGGAGCTTCTCACTGTCCTAACATGTGATATGAAATAAATCTAACTCCTTTTGTGACTGCTAGAACACTGTGAATAGGTTCCTTATTGGGGCTGCTTTTATCAGGACTAAAATTTAATCTTATCGCTAAAATTTTCACCCTAAAGCTTGACCAGATGCTAAGAGTAAAAATAACAGTCTACAAGTCTATTTTATTAATTATGTATCTATTTAATCTGTTTAAAGTATCACAATACTTGTTCATTTAAAAAAATCATGTCCATTTTGAAAGCAATATTCTCATATGGTTGGCTCTGGAATAATCTAAACAAGAAGGTGTATATCTAAAATTGCCAGGAGTGGGAAAGAGACAAAATATTCATAAAATGTCATACAAAATAGGCTTACTGTTTAAAATCATCCCATTGGTTTTTAGGGATTGTTGTTTTTAAAGACTGGAAACATGACCTGAGTCCATTATTTACTATTTAAGAAAAATTCTTAGGAGCGAGGAGGAAACAACTGAACAGGAAAGCATGCCCTAAGCAGAATAAGCCGGGAAGTGAGGGCTGTGACAAAGACCCCTCCTCCCAGTCAAGCTCCAACCTGGCCAAGAAGTCGCTCTGTGATATTCCCGGGCAGAACACCCCATTGTCGGGCTATTTCCAGGGCTTTGGGATACAGAGCCTGTATTCCCCCTTGGAGGCCAGTCATCCATGATTTCAGTGCTCGCCGCTTCCCAGGCTCGGCGTGGTGCTCTCTCCAGAAACAGTGGCGTAGTAGGAAGGCATCCGCCCGACTCTGCAGACAGGCGGCTTCTGATGGCTCTCCTGTCTCCCACCCTTCAGCACAGTGAGGCAGGAGCACACGTGGCCCAAGAACACAGAGGGTTTTTTTTCTTTTCTAGCCAGCGGGTGCTCTAAGAAAGCCTGGCTGAGTAGCAGGAGACCTCGCCTTCTCCTTGAGAACAGGCCCTCTGGGAGAAGTCGGCCTGCCAGGGTGAGGATTTAAACAGTGCAAACAAAGCAGCTGTGGCAGGACAGAGCGCAGGCATGGGGACCCAGGGAGATGTGGACTTTACTACCATTTCCGCTATCAGTTTCCAGAAAAAACGGTCTTCGTTGTCCTGCCAGCCAGCATCCAGCCAGCATGCAGGCAGCTCTCCTGGTCTGCCTTTCCGTTTCTGCCCCACGCGCCCTGATGCCCTAAGTAAGAAACAAGTCATAATTTAATTTGGGGGGGATCAGTTGGCAAATGCTCATTAAACAATTGGGTCTTTGGAAACGCTATCTTTAGATTTTTTTTTAATTGACCTATTATTTTGCTTGCTCTTGGCTGCCAGAACCCCCACCGCCAACAAGGAGATGCTCGTTACCTGGACTTCCTTTGATGAATAGTTTTAATTAAAAAATTCTGTACCATAAGTATTTTAATGTTAGAAACATACCAAAGGTATGCAGCCATAAATTCAAAAACACATTTAAATTAATCTATAAATATGCTGCAAAAACATTGACAGGGTATATTTAAGCAAGGAATGGGGCATAGATAGCTAATGATGACAATTAAGAATCATGTAAAATAAATGAAAATCAATACTCAGACAGTTTGGGGGAAAAATGAAAAAAGAGAGAGAGAGAGAGAAGCTAAAACCACATGTAGTTTGTCCATTAGGAGAACCACTGGCTGCAGCTCATGGCCCTGAAACATGGGCTGCGAGGAAGGCAGGGCCGACAGGCTCTCCTCATTGTCTGGTGGGAGGAAAACACGGGAACTTGAGAGAGTGGCCAGAAGAGCCTGCTTGGGAAGGGTGGTCTGGGGGGATGTAGGGCGATGGTCCCAGGTCAGTAAAATTCCTAAGCAAAATTCACACATTGCCTGCTAAAGAAAAACAGTCTTCCGAGCTTCCTGAGTTCTATGCCTCCATTCCAACACCTGGACACACGTTCAGCACTTCAAAACAGGAGTTTTCTGCTTTTTTAAGCATCTGGCAAGTGTGGAATTCTCTGCTCCTGTCTCTGGAGGCAGGGAATGTGGGCCAGAGCTGTCTGCCACCGACCAGGGTCATGGGTATGAATTTTCCTACTCCAGAGCCCAGCTGGGCCAGCATCTCTGTGCATGCCGGCGGTGGAAGTATCTTATACCGAGACGTGAGCTGCTGCTCCCACTGGCTCACCAGAGCTCTGTGAGTCCAACCAGGAGCTGTGTGCTAACCTTCATTACTACATTCATATTAAAAGACAACTCTGCGTCTTTCAATCATGTATTTCCCTCTAATTAAGGCATATTCACTTTTTTTCCCCCTAATTAGGTATTCTTTGTTGCATAATGTTTGCTCTAATCTTTCGGAATCTTTCTCAATATCCAGTCATTACTGGCTCCCCTCGAATTCAACCAAAGCATGTTATTTTTTCTGCTAATTATATCCTCATTTACAGATTGGCGTCTCCTCTGATTGGCTCCGTGCACCAGTTGCTATGACTTCATTAGTCACGTCTCCTGACCCTGTTATTTCTCGTGACAGGACTTGCTCCTCATGTCCTGTGGCTCCAGATCCCTGGGTCACTTCTCACCAGGGTTGAAATCGTGTCAAACACACAGGGGTTTAGGGTGTAGGAATCACAGCCGTAGTCACTAATTACTACACACGGACCCAGGACAAATCGCTACTGCTGACTGGGCCTTCCTCTCCCTCTCATTTTTAAATGAATATTTTAAAGGTATCATTAACAGGTTGGTTTTATTTTTTTAATAAAAAACTAAAAAAGCCGAATGCATCTCCCTATTACACCTCCCGAATGGTCTTTCAAATACGAAATGTCAAAGCCTTCTGTTTTATGTGGGTTGCTGCTATATGGGCAGAGAACTACAGCTTTGCCTGACAATCTGAAAAAATAAAATTAAATTTCACAATTGTCAAAAGTGGTGGAAGCAAGGTTTTAAAATTCTGTGATACACAAATAAAATAATAATAAAAACCCCAAGCAAATAAAAGAAAACAATTATAAAAAACTACAACACACTAACACAAATTGTAGTTGTTAAAAATAGCCAGATGAAGCTCTCAAGGCAAACAAATGATGAAAAAAAAGAGTTTAACTGATTAGATAAGATATGTATATTAAGAGATAATTAAAATGAATGAATCACATTTGTGTACCAATGTTATCTCTTTAATAAGCAGAATAGAGTAATGAGACATGAAAATGGTGGGGTACAGGGCAGAGTTTGTTATGATCCCCAGTTTCAGATTCTAGGCCATTAGAATAACCCAGTTTCCAAGAATTAGAGACCCTGGAAGAATCAAGCCTGCAGAGTTTAAATGCAAGTTAGTTAATATGAAAAATGCTGTATCTAGTTGTTTGCAAAATTACTTTTGTTGATTAAAAGGCTCTTCAGAACTTCCGGCTGGTGAAAGGGTTTTAAATTGTCTAATGCTGATTGTGATTGCTATGCAGAAAAAAGGCAGTGCAAAGCAAACCATTATATCACTGAATCTTTGTTAAGCAGGCCTTGAAAGTGTCTGACAGCATAATTAATCTTGTGATATGAACAAAGAAACCAACTCAATAGTATTGAAGATGCTTATTAAAAATACTAAATACCTTTTTCCACTTAAAAACCTTTTGAAACAGTGTGGGAAGTGGCATTACCTTTTGTTTTTGCAGCATTTTCAACTAAAATTGATACTAGGGTCTACAGCACAGCAGCTAAAGCTGTGAAGTGGACAATAAGAATTTCTTTTTAAAAACCATGCTCTCACCCAGGAAGGCTGGCAGGGAGCACCAACGTGGCAGCTATAAGTTCTGGCCTCACCCCTCACATAGCAATCCCACTAGCCCAAGTTAAAAGAGATAGAATAGCTGAGAATTCTCCTTTGGTAGCAAATACCCACACAACGTGGGGACTTCCTGGAAATTGCTCTTTTCTCTTGGGCTCCTAAGGTGAGGGCTGTTCCTAAGACCACTTATGATTCCAAAGAGCTTCAGAGACACAGGCAATAGTGGATTACTTGGACTTCCCTTTGTGTCAGGAATGGGTTTGGGAGTACAGCTTTAGAACTTTTTGGGATACTGGGGAGTATACTCAGTTATGTCTATCACTATCACTATCTTCCCGTTCATCATCAATTTGCTCGAGCAGGCACCAGTAACATCTCCATATGTCCTCTCTCATGCAAGTAGAGCCCAAGGGCATCTGCTTGCTCCAGGAACATAAAGAGCCTCAAACCATTATATTAGGTCATGGGAATGACCTAATATAATTGTTACTGGCATTTGGCATATCAAATACGACACGGGTAGCTTGACAGTTATGTCTATATCCTGGGAAAATGATGAAGGCCCCACGGAGCTACTAGTGTTTGAGACCTTTGTGACTATTATGTAGCAGAGAAGAGGATGGGTGCTGACTTGCAGACCAGGATACCACAAGGAGGTACAGAGATGAAGGGAGGGGCAAGAGGTGAATTTTTAAAAAAATTTTTTAATTTAATTTTTTATTTTATGATACCAACATGAGATTGATATGCAAAAAATCAGTAACAATTATAGTCCTCATTCCCATGACCTGAAGGAATGGTTTGAGGCTCTTCGTGTTCCTGGAGTGAGCAGATGCCCTCGGGCTACACTAGCATGTGACGGGATGCATGGAGATGTTACTGGTGCTTGCTTGAGCAAATTGATGAACTAAAGGAAGATAAGTAATACAAGTGATACCATGAGATATACAATTACAAAACTGTTAATGATTAGCTCTCAGTCATACAGTGTTCCAGCACCCATCTCTTCACCAATGCACATTTCCCACCACCAATGTCCCCTGATTCCCTCCCACCAGTCTGCCTCTATGGCAGGCACTTTGAGGAGATGAATTCTTTTTTATCTGGGATAGAGACTAGAGAGAGCACTGAGAAGGACATACTTGTAATTGTCGATCACTGTGCACACATAATTTCAGGGCCCTCTTGGGCTGGTCTTGCCTATGCAGTTCCACTGACCTTGGCTGGACTCCATTCTGCATCTACAACTTAGTTGGACTCTTTGACCCCACCACCCCTAAGCCACTGGATCTAAATGGGACAGCTCTGTTCTAAGAGTCTCCTGCTAACCCCTGGTGAGTTTTCCTGGTGAAGGAAAAAGGACAGGAGAGTGAGTGGAGAATAGGAAGCTCCAACGAGTAGGTTGATGACTAGGTGTTAATGTCATGGAGCACCAGCAGCCCTGGGATAGAAACCTTCACAGGAGGGTTAGAGGAGGGACCAAAAGGGACATGAAGGTAGCCATGTGACCATAGCAAACTTATATCATGCAATTTGAGTGGGAGACAGTCCTGTCTAGCTATAGTTCAAACTTGTTCTTAACTAAAAGTAAAAGGCAATTTATTTACCTTGGTATTGAAAACAAATTAGAGTGAGCTATGAGTTTTTCAAGTTGTCAAAAACCAAGAGGAGTAGGTATGAGGAGTTATAATTGGGAGGGGAAGATGGACTCCACCATCATTTTAGCTCATATATCCATTCACTAAATGAACATGCAAAAAGAAAAGTACCAAAATCAGCAGAAAAAAGAGTTTCCATTAATAAGAAAGTTCAGCAATACCTGGACAGAACATCAAATGATAAAAAGCAATAGTATTTCTTTCTACCAACCATAAACAACCAGGAAATATAATTTTTAAATGATGCTATATAACAACACTTAAAATTTATAGAAATAATTTCCAAATGGGGCCGGAGCGATAGCCCAGCAAGCAGGGCGTTTGCCTTGCATGCGGCCGGCCTGTGCTGGCCCGGGTTCGATCCCCCGCATCCCATATGGTCCCCGAGCACCGCCAGGAGTAATTCCTAAGTGCAGAGCCAGGAGTAACCCCTGAGCATTGCTGGGTGTGATCCCAAAAGCAAAAAAAAAAAAAAAAAAAAATAATCCCCAGAAACTGTGATGACATTAGAAATACAACCTCCTAGCGAACATGTCAACTGTTCTGTACTGAATTTATCAATTTAATTTAATAAAATAAAACATTGACAAATCCAAATTTGAATTTTGACAAAATTGATTAATTTTCTCTCTAACATTTACATTAAAGTCATTCTAAGGTAATAAATAAATAAAATTGTTCATGATAAAAGGAATTAAAAATAAGGAATTGCTGTACCAAATATTACAAAACCATAGTATATTACAAATGCATAATAAATTCATAAGTGTGGTTTGGGCAAGGAATGAATAGACCAGTGGATACCATAAATGGTCAACTTTATATGTTATGCATCTATACCATTATATAATATAGTTAAATATATAAGGAGAAAGATTAAATCTTTGTATCCTCAAGGAAGCTAGATCTCCCTCTCTCTAGATAAATATGAAACTAAATATAAAATTAAGGTATCTCCAGTGTTTTAATAAATATGGGAAATTGTAATGGCAGATAAAACTCACCACTGAATATACACAAAGAGACTTAAGTGATTAACTCTAACTATCTGCAGGGCTAGCCAGAATGTGTAAAATAAGAGGGAGAGACAGAGACAGAGAATAAGAAGAAAAGAGGAAACTGAGTTACCTCTATTAAGCGGGGGATGGGAGGGGAGGGGTACATTGGTGGTGGAAATGGGGCACTGGTGGAGGGGGGTGCTGGAATACTGTATTACCAAGAACCAATTATGAACACCTTTGTAATTGTATGTTTCACGGTGGTATAATAAAAAATTAAAAAAAAAAAAAGAAAAAAAAAAAAAAATTAAGGTATCTGCTAACTACTACATTAAGTGTCCTTTAAATGGATTGAAATATCAAATTTTGAGTTGCGCATATGAACAGTGACAACATAATTAGAAAAAAAATTCAATGTCTTAGGGACTTAGGGAGAGAAAATACTTTCTAAACATAACTTTGAAAACTCAATAATAGACGACTATCTGACAATTCTGCTCAGATCCAAATGAAGGCTGTTTGGTGCTTTGAAGAGCGCTCTGGGTAAGATGGATGGCATAGAGGGAAAATAGGTGCACCTATAAAATTGAGAAGGAATTAATACCTAGACAATAATCCCTCAAAAGAAAACAGAAATTTGGGGGGGGTTGGTGCACACCCAGCATTGCTCAGGGTTTGTTTCTGACTCTAGCAATTACTTCTGTGGTGCTTGGGTACCACATACAGCCATGGGGATCAAACCTGGATTGGCTCCGTGCAAAGCACATGTCTTAGCCATTAAACTGTCTCTCTGGCTCCATATTCTGGAATGTACAGAAGAGGAAACACAAAAAAAAACTGATAAGTAAAAAAAAAGAGAGACTGAAAATAATTATCAACATAAGAAATACAAGTTAAAATGAAACAAAACGCTCTTTGTGCCTAATATATTTACAAATATGAAACTGCTGGCATTCTGCAGTCACATGCTGGTAGAAACAAGAGATTCCTGATCAGAGTAAAACACACATGCTGACCAAGACCTGGCATCTGGAAAATATGTTGGGAGGGAGCAGTATAGTTGAAAGTGTATGAGGAATATGCACAGAACCAGTGTTTGGGGTGTGATACTGGGTAGGAGAGAGATGCTGATATGAATTTCCCCAAAGGACCTTCGATGTTTCACTACTCACAGGAAGCTCTGAGGCTGGGGGAACCCTTCAAAGTTGTCCCATCTGGGGACTGTGGGGTGGAGTCCAAGACTGAGACTGCTCTAGGTCCTCTGGAGAAGCAGTGCAGAGAGTCTCCCAGCAACTGAGACTGTGCTCTTTGCAAGAACTAGCTCATGGTTTGCCACACGAACCACTGTCCTTTACAAGCCGCAGTGCTCCTATAGGCCAAACTTCCAAAGATGTGTTCATAGATTGTTGGGTGACATGCCCTACTGAGCCTTGGCCTCTGCTACACTTAGCTTATGTGAGGAGTTACTACCTGCTTTTAGGGAATCTCTGGAGCAAACACAATGGGAGCTTGAGCAGAATTGTATTGATTTCATAACTTTTTATGGCGTAATATTTTTATCATGAATCTCGCTTGCCCCAGTTCAATACTCTGTTCCCATGGGTACAGGCTTGGGACATACATGTAGATATTCCAAGAGTACTTGGCCACATTGGATCAACCAAAATGTAATCAATTCTCCTAGTTCAGAGACATGCCAGTGGGCCTCCAGGCAAACTGATGTCTCTCTGATTCTAAAGGTAATGCCAAAGTGAATTATTCTGATGGATTTTGGACCTTAGTGGGACCCAGAGTCTGGGATCAGCTGGCTATACATTCATGGTAAAAGGTATTAATGCCATTTCCTACAAATTCTGAACTGCTTTCTGGTTCAGAGATGCAGCCCCTCCCTCACTCTGCTAGGGAGATTTTTGCCTCAGGGAATCAGCTCTGGCTTTAGTGAAGCTTGAGCCAAAGGTCCACCTGAAGATCTACATTTCAAAAGGGTCATTTTCCTGGCTTTATCTCTAGATAGCACAACCCACAATAGACTTGGCTGGAAGGTTTTGGTGGGCTTCTGTCTATAAAATAAACTAGGAGAAAGGAGAAGGGGCTTTTTAGCCATTTTGGCTTCTCTTTGCTCTCCTCTCCTCCTCTCTGTTGTCTTTCCTGTTGGGATTTAATACATGGTGGCAGCCATCTTGGCCTACCTGTTCCCAGGGCCCAGTCAGGAACCCTAAACCGGGGCTTTCCTATTGCTGATTTGTATACCCAGAACAAGTAGAGTAAAGCCTTTTGAAACTTTGCTGGATTCCCGCATCTTTCTCCATCCGCTAGTCCCCCTGCTACAGAAGGGGACCCCTAAACCCTGCTCCTGGAGTTTGTTGGGGTGTACAGTGGCATACCCTGACAATAGATGACTGAGGACATTTGAATCTTGGTTACAAAAATTATGCCTGCAGGGGTTAGGTACCTGAGAAGATAAGCAAAATGCAGACATGTACTAATTCAAAGCAAATAATTACATGTACATATAGCAACATGGATCTTGACTTGTACACAAATGAAAATCCAGTCATAAAAATCTATGCTTTCACATATCTTTGTCTAGAAGACCCATATAGCATTAAAGCATCATGTAATGTGGGGTAAGAGACACACTTGAAAGAGGAAAAAACACATAGACAAAAGGGGTTCTTAGAAGGATAGGTGGTGAAAATAGGCACGTTAGAGGATTATGGCCCTCTGTGCATGAGCTCCTGAGGAAGGGAGAGTCAGAAATCTCTAACCAATGCTCAGGTTAACCTTCAGGTTTTTCTACTTGCCAATAATTTTCATATCTAACCCGCACACAACTTTCATGGAGTTGTGTACACACCACTATATCAGTTTTCCAGGAAAGAAGAGTAGGAGACTATTGTCCAGATGTTTCGGGCTTACATTTTCATATTTGTTCCTACAAAAGGTTTGAACAGAACAAGAAGAAAAGGGGTGTATGTTCTATCTTCACATTTTGGAACTTGCATGGGGAGAATTAATTCAAGCACAGAATCCAAAACATTCTGCCAATGGAGTGTAGGCATGGGAAAATCAGGAGTCCGCAGAGGGAGGAAAGGAGCAGTGAGCATAAGAGGGAGGAGCTTTCTGATGGGAGGAGGGAACAGCAGTGGGAGGGACTTTCTGATGGGAGGTGGGAACAGCAGGGGGAGGGACTTTCTGATGGGAGGAAGCCAGTGAACAGGGTGATTTACAGTAGGGAGGAAGAGAAACAGTGTCAACAGGTTACTCAAGTATTTTTAAACTATGAAACTATCAAAGAGAATTTGTTGTAGACGTATGCAGTCCATACAGTGGAGAAATGGATTTTACAGGGGATTAAAAAATTTTTATTTTCTAGAATAGTCTTATCACTGGGTTGGGGAGTAGGGAGCTAATTCAGAGCATTGGTTTTGTGGAACCCAAATGCCAAGAGATTCCAGCTGCCTCTCTGGAAATCTGGAGTCTGGAAGGAAAGAAAATAGACATGAGAAGGATGTGTTAATGGGTATTGTGTGTTCTAGCATTCCAGCATGGGTGGCCAGGCCTCAGACTGTTCCCACAGAGTCCTGCCCTTGTCCGTAGGTCTCAGCTTGCCCATCTGTGAAAGCACAGGTCAACATTGTTCCTGAGATGCTAGGACTTGATGTAAGAGAATGATGTAAGAGCCTCTTGATAAAAATCTCTGCTCCAGCTGTCAGGGAACTGCAGGGAAACAGCTGAGGCACGTCCCGAAGCAAGGAACCAACGGGATTCGCCACTTTGGGGGCCAGAGGAGGGGGATATGAAGGATCTGGAGAAGAGGAGAAGGAGGAGGAGCTGGAGGGGATGAGGGGAAGGAAGAATAGGGGGATGAGGGATGGGAGGAAGTGGTGAGGGAAGAAAAATGAGAGGAGAAAAACAACAGTGGTTGAAGAGGGGCGAGTAGGACTGCTACCCACTCATCTGGGGAGTGTGAGCAAGTCATCACCCTAGTGGAATCCCAGAGTTTATAAATAGATGCATAAATACGGTATTTTAAACGTTATATTATTTGACCTCTTAGCGAAAAATATCATCTGCTACTCAGATGAAATAGCAGCATTTTGTTCCAACCCTGGGGATAGAAAAGGGTCCCTGCTGGATGATGGAATCTGGCAAAACTCAGCATAGACAACACAGCTGGCCAATGGAGAGGATGTAAGGGTCATTTTGATCAGCCTGTTTGGGTTCTCCTTACATGTGTAGTGGAGGCACCGGGTTGAGCATGCCCCCCTATCCTGTATGATTTCTGCAGCTCTCCTGCCAGAGGGCACAGGCACTAGAGTTAGTGACACAGGAATGAAACAATGAAGTTCAGGTTGTGAGGCATCCACTGGTAAAGTGTGGTGACAGCTGGTGTCCACATTGGATTTGTTTCCTGTGGCACTGATGCTTCAGTGGCAATGGGACAGAGGGTGTGCAGTGTTGGCAGTGTGGGCCTGGAGGTTGCGCTTTCTCAGGTCTGACTGCAGTGTTTGGGGACTAATTTGGGCTGTCCTATCCGCCACACAGTTCCCTGACTCCACAGAGCTTCTTTAGAGAACAGCTACTCAAAATTCTTTCTGCCACCGTTTTGGTGTCCAAGGAGCCTGACCTAATTGCTGTGATTATGCAGACATTTGAACTTAGCTCCCATGTAAGATGCAATACTACAGCTTCAAAACTGTAATTGGCTGGGGATCAGACCAATAGTACAGCAGGTAGGGCACTTATTTCGCACACGGCCAACCTGAGTTCAATCCCCAGCATCCCATATGATCCCCTGAGCACTGCTGGGTATAAGTCCTGAGCACAGAGCCAGGATTAGTCCTTGAGCATGACCAGGTGTGCACCCCTCCTCTCCAAAAAACTTTAATTATAAACACACACACACACACATACACACAAATATGAATTTACATTTTTCATTGTGAAAATTGTTTAAGTCTACATTTTGAGTTTTCATCAACAGGATTGCTTAAAATTTCAATTTCTTTTTTGTGTCAATTTTATTAGTTTATATCTTTATAATGCTTTTATTTTTTTCTAAGTTTTTGCAATTGTTTCTATTGTATTACTCATTATATTTAATCCCTTATTATTCTTTAAGTGTCTATGTGACACTTTAGGTTCTATGTAAGGTCTCCTTTATTCCTATTTTCTCTCTTTTTTAAGGCAGAGGTTGGGGAGGATTTGGGGTTAGGTGCCCAGGGACTATTCCTCTGTGCTTAGGAATGACCCATGTGATGCTTAGGGGTCATATGAGGTGCTCAGGGTCTCAAAAGAGGCTGCTGAAAGATGGAACCAGAGGCCACCAAAGTAGATACATGCAAAGTAAGGGCCTTCTTTCCTATACTTTTTCTGTGACTTCTATTCCTATAATTTTTCCTGTTATTTTTCATCTGTGACTTTTGATCAGCCTCTCTAGAAGTTTATTGGATTTATTAATTGCTAAAAGAATGTTTAATTTTATTATTTTTTCAAAAAAAAAACTGCTGCAGGGTGGAACTCGATGAGAAGGGCTGTGATAGGCTGTCAATGGGTGGAGTTCTGACGAGAGGGAAGTCTGGATGTGGAAAATGGTGGCCCGATGAAGTGGGGGGGGGGTCATCTGACCCTAAAAACTTTATTTTTCCTAACAGCTGCATAGTATTCTGTTGCAGGACACCTAAAAGCCTAGGCCTCTGCATCTGCCCTGGATTGCCTCTTGCAGGTCACTTCATAGATAGGGGGTAGTCTGAATGTGGCAGTCTTATCTGACCATGCATTCTGTACTGGCTGGTATAAATATTCTCTCATGCTACCACAAGCATTGTGGGACTAGCTAGATCTTACCAACATATTTGCCTGGCCACTAAGTAAGTGGATCTCTAAGTAATTAGATCAGAGAGAAATGCTGTTTGCCTCCAAGCAAGCAAGCATGGTTCCCCTGATAACTCAAAGGCAACTAAAATACAAAACTACCGTGAAGTAGACAAGACTCTTGTGAAGGCTTGGGGAAATATTTAACTGGCATTAGTATTAGTTTTTGGTACAGAGACATGCCATCTCAGAAACCCCCTTCTCTACCCTATAAAGGCAATTCCAGGCAGATCTTGGCTCAAGATATTAGGTGAGGTGCTGGGAGAAATTACCTGAGGGCATTTGATCCTTTCTGCCAGGGGAAGTTACATTTAGCTTATAGCTTCTCCCAGCTCTGCTAGGAGGCTTTTAATTAGCTCTGGGTCCTTGTAAACAACCAGATGGTCTCCTGAAGTTGCTACATTTCTATAAAGCTATTTTCCTGTTTTCATCTCTAGATAGCCCAGCTCAGAATGGGCTGGGCTGGGAGTTTGGGGGATTCCTAGCTATAAAATAAGCTGTAAGAAGAAAGAATCTCTCTTTTTTCTCCCTTTTGCCATTTCAGCTTCCCTTGGTGTTTTGCTTCTCCGTCCTCTCCATTCTCTGTTGGGCCTCAATACGTGGTGGCAGCCGTCTTGGCCCACACTTGGCTGGGGCCTAGCTGGGAACCCATCGAGTTCCACCCTGTAGCAGTTTTTTTTTTTCAATCCGGCCCAGGTATGCTGAACCAGAGACTTACAGACATGGGGCAGAGCTGCTGCTTGCTCTCCCTGTGCCCAGCTGCTCATGAGGCGCCTGGAAGGGATGGCGGATTCTAGCCCTGCCCGCTACCCCAGCAGAGCCACACAAGTCAGATGACCCCTCCCTTCCCACTCCATTGGGCTGCCATTTTACACATCCGGACTTCCCTCTCATCAGAACTCCACCCAGCGACAGCCTATCACAGCCTCTCTCGAGGTTCATCTATAAATGCTATATTTAGAGGTGACTACAAGGGTATGCCACCTGCATGGCAAGCCAGGCAAGCTGCCCTGTTTTATTTGATATGCCAAATACCAGTAACAATTATATTAGGTCATTCCCATGACCTAATATAATGGTTTGAGGCTCTTATGTTCCTGGAGCAAATAGATGCCCTTGGGCTCTACTAGCATGAGACAGGACATATGGAGATATTACTGGTGCCTGCTCTAGCAAATAGATGATCAACGGGAGGATAGTGAGAGTGATAGTGATTTTTTCAAACAGCCCATTATTTTCTATTTTTCCTTATTTTGCTATATGTATAATTTCTTGTCTTCGACATGCCTGTGCTTAATTTGCATTTTATCTAACTTTTTAAAGAAATAATTACATATAAATTCACTTTTTTTCTTTTTGGGTCAAACCCGGCAATACTAAGGGGTTACCCCTGGCTCTTCACTCAGGAATTACTCCTGGTGGTGCTCGGGGGACCATATGGGATGCGGGGGATCAAATCTGGGTCAGCCGTGTGCAAGGCAAATGCCCTACCTGCTGTGTTATTGCTCTGGCCACATAATTCACTTTTTAATAGAGAAATTTATTTTTCTTTCTTAAGCTAAATAATGGAAGCTATACAATTGCTCTCAAGAGAAAAGTTCATCTCAATCCCTGCTCATCAGAGTCCCACCCTACAGTGAAGCCTATTTCAAGCCCAGGTATCACAGCCCGGTTCATCGAAGTTCTACCCTGCAGCAGTCCTTTTTGAATCCGGCTCAGGTATGCCGGTCCAGAGACTCACAGATATGGGGGCAGAGCTGCTACTTGCTCTCCCTGTGCCCAGCTGCTCACGAGGTGCCCAGGGAGGGATGGCGGGTTCTAGCCTTGGCTCGCCACCCAGCAGAGCTTTGCAACAAGCCAGACGACCCCCCACTCCGTGAGGACCTCCATTTTCCACATCCAGACTTCTCTCTTGTCAGAACTCCACCCAGCAGACCAGTCTATCACAGCCTGGCTCGCTCGGCCACAAGCGACAGCGCAGTTCATCAATAAATGCTGAACTTAGAGATGACTACAAGAGTATGCTACCTGCAGGGCAGAGCCTGGCAAGCTACCCATGTTGTATTTGATATGCCAAATACCAGTAACAATTATAGACTTCGAATGGATTGAGGCTCTTGATGTTCCTGGAGCAATCAGATGCCCTTGGGCTCTACTAGCATGAGACAGGACATATGGAGATATTACTGGGGCTCGCTCGAGTAAATCAATGATGAACGGGAAGACAGTATGCTTGAACTAAAGACACAGATACACGGAACAGAGCTGCTACTGGCTCTCACTGTGCCCAACTAATCATGAGGCATCTGTGAGGGAAGGTGGGTTCTAACCCTGGCCCACCATCCCAATAGAGCCTCATAAGAAGCCAGAGGAACCCCTGCACCATGAGGGCAGCCATTTTCAACATCTGGGCTCCACAGCTCATCAGAGCTCCACCTCCACCGAAGAGAAAAGCTAAATCTCTCCCTGTTGCGTGGTTCATCAGTAAAAGTATCTCACCCACACTGCAGAACCTGGCAAGCTACCCGTAGTATTTGATCACTTGATCACTTGATCACTTGAATCCTGTTATTCATCGATTTGCTCGAGCAGGTGCCAGTAACATTTCCATTTGACCCTATCACGTGCCAATGTAGCCCAATGGCATCTGGTTGCTGTGTCGTATTTGATAAGCCAAAAATAGTAACAATTATAGACCTCATTACCATGACCTGAAGGAATGCTTAGAGGCTCTTCACATTCCTGGAGTGAGCAGATGCCCTTGGGCTACACTAGCATTCCACAGGGACATATGGAGATGTTACTGGTGCCCACTCAAGCAAATTGATGAACAACAGGAAGACAAGTGACACAAGTAATAAAATTCCACTATATGCTTGTTTTATCTATTGTTATTTAGCTATTAATATGCATTCATATTACACATTATGTTATATGTTGTGTTATATTCAGTAAGGTTGAGGTAGTTAAGTTTCACAATTCAACTTCTCTATCTTGATAATTGTTCTATATACAATTGAAAAGAATATGTAGTTTGCTGCTACTGGCCAAAGGGTTCAATAAGTGTCAGTTAAGTCCCATTGCTTGATAATGTTACTAAAGCTTTCTGCAGTATTTTAAATTTTAAACTTCCATAAATTACTGAGAGAAGTATTAAAATATTCAACTATATATTGACTCCTGGCTTCCTGTGAGGCTCTATTGGGATGGTGGGACAGAGCTAGAACCCATCTTTCCTCCCGGATGCCTCATGATCAGTCAATCACAGGAAGAGCCAGTAACAGCTCTGCCCCGTGTATCTGTGTCTGTGGTTAAAAGCATACCTGGGCTTCAAATAGGCTTCTCTGTAGGGTTGGAACCCTTGCACCATGAAGGCAATGCTCTTCAGCATCCAGACTCTACAGCTCATCAGAGATCCACCCAAGCGAAAAGCCAATCTAAAGCCCTGCTCGTCAGAGTCCCACCCTACAGAGAAGCCTATTTCAAGCTCAGGTATGCTTGAGCCACAGACACAGATACATGGGGCTGAGCTACTACTGGCTCTCCCTGTGCTCGGCTGATATGAGGCATCCAGGAGGAAAGGCAGATTCTAGCCCTGGCCCCCATCCCAATAGAGCCTTGAAAGAAGCTCACAACATGAGAGCAACCATCTTCAGCATCTGGACTCCTCAGCTCCTCAGAGCTCCACCCAAGAGAAAAGCTGATCTCTCCCTTTTGTGATTCATCAGTAAATGCACAAACTGAGAGCCTACTACCCAAGAGTATACCACCTACACGGCAGAGTCTGGCAAGCTACCTGTGTCATATTTGATATGCCAAAATCCAGTAACAATATAGACCTCATTCCCATGACCTGAATGAATGATTTGAGACTTTTAGTCTTTCTGTAGCGAGCAGATGCCGCTGGGCTACACTAGCACACAACAGGACGTATAGAGATGTTACTGGTGCCGCTCAAGCAAATTGATGACAACGGGAAGACAAGTGATACAAGTAATATTGACTTAATCTTTTTTATTCTGTTAATTCTACAATAATTTAGTTCATGTACTTTGTGATATATCTTTAGGTAAGTACCATCTTTTCACCAGTAAACTTTTTTCAGCTTCCTTGATTTTGTTTTTTTTTCCTATTGAAATTGATATCTTGCTAATTCAGGTTTTAAATAAGTTTATAGTTTTATTTTAGAGTATTCGACAATATTTATATGAACTCTTTGCGTTTGTTCAACTGAAATATTTTCAAGAAACTATGGCCTACAGTGATTATTAAGCCATTAGAGAATACTAGTGGGCATTATGAAATAGTATTTATGTAAGATGACATCTAAATCACATACTGATGTTAATAGCACTGCACGAGTATGTGACAATTAAAGGATTTATTTTTGACATAAACTTGTAGTTTTTGGAACATTATACCATACATATAACTAATAAATAAAGAGTGATTCACTGTTAGCAGGAGTCAGGCCCACAAACACACATTTAAAACATGAAAACAGCTGTGACCAAGACTGATTAGATAGTGAAGTATTCTCTACTATCTGTGTTTTCTCTGGTTCCTGTCAAAATTTATCTTAACCTTAAATGCCAAATGTAAAGTATTTCCTGTTCTTGCATTTTTAGATGACATCAGTGATTCCTTAGAACCAGTAATATATTTTTTATTGATTATTGATTTGTACCCTAGATTTAGAATTTTCTGATCTTTCAAATTTCTAAACAGATATTTATCAGAATCATTATTTAAAGAGATATATGGAGTTCTTTTTCAATACATAGAAAAGAAATCCCCACATTATAATCTATTTGAGTCTTGATATTAAATCAAGTCTGACAAGCTCTGTCTTTTAATTAGTTTGTTAAGCCATTTACATTCAATGCAATTATTAGTATGGTAGAGTTTAAGTCCACTATCTACTATGTTCTCTCATCTTTTCTCAATTTTTCTGTTTTTTCCCTTTTTTGGAATCAATATATTGAATGAACTTTGATTCATATTATTTTCACTTTGGATACATTAGGTATATATTTTCTGTTTTGACTTTAATAATTTAAAAAAAGTAATTGTGAATTGCCACATGTATATCTACATTTCATAGATAATTTTTAAAATATATGTTATTTAATATTTTGTCTATTAAGAACAATGCTATATGAACATATAGTACTACTGGTAAAAGTACCAGTTTTTCTATAAACATTCTCCCCATCCCCTTTTTGTGACAAGGTGCCCATAGAATTTTATTATACAAATATTTTAAGATACATTTCCATCTACATGTCTCTCTCTGTATCAAAGTATATATTTATATGTTGATCTTGATCTTTATACTAATGCCTATTTATGTCCTTAGATATTTATAAATAAAAAATAAATCTATGAATGTGTTTTATAATTACTCATTAATTTGCCATTTGTGGTCCTTCTTATCCCTTCTTATAGATTTCAGTTTCTGTTAGGTCTTATATTCATTCTGACCTAGAGACTTAATTTAATACTTCTTGTGCTTTTGTCTAAGGGACAAAAGGAAGTGTTACTGGCATCCACTCGAGCAAATCAACGAATAATGGGATGTCAAGTGATGAAGTGATCAAGTACTTTTGTCTAACCTATGGCTTCTGCCTGAAACGTTCTTCTCTGTACTAGCCTGAGCACTTCCTTCCCTGTTTCCTGTGTTTTGTTCAAATGTTGCAGTCTAGGTGAGATACCCTCAACCACTTTTAATCACTTAATGCCTTGAGCCCTTCCAGTGCAGCTTTCTCTATAATTACCTCTTGCTTTATTTTTCCTATAGCACAGCACCTTTTGTTTTCTCTCTCCCTAAAGTTAGAATATAAGTTCCTTGACTAGTATCGAGTGGTTATGGTACTAATCATCAATCTATGACACATGCCTTGCCTATAACATGGACATGTACGTGATGGATGATCAATGCTTATTGGTTATCTAAAGGACAGGCAGAAGGGATGTCTCTTGTTCCTTCAGAGATGGCTTTCTCGAGGGTCTTTCTCTCAACCCTTCATTTGAATCTATATTCAGTTATATCAAGATCTAATTCCTTGCCACTGACTCTATCGAGTTGTAGGTGGTTAACTTCTTTAGTGGTTAGTCCAATCCAGTGAGAGCTCATTATTAAGTCTCCCCTTTTATCTCAGACCCACATTTTGTGAAAAACATCAGTGCCTGTTCTAGGTGGCAGGAACAAAAAAATCAAGAAGCTAAAGACCTTGCGCCAGGTGTTCCTGCATGTATTGTCATGAATTCATATGACATGTGAATTCTGATGAATTCGCCCAGAGTCTCAAGGCTGGGTTATGCCAAAGGGATATGGACAAGGTCTGATCTGGTCTTTGTGTCTAGGCGACCTGGAGGAAACTGGGAAAGGCTTTATAGAGGAAATGAGAAACCCACTCGGTTTTGATTAAAAACAAATTGGAACTTAATTTGTCTGTAACTACATACAGATTCTTTCAACAGTTAAAAAACAAAAGCTTGGTTGCAATTTGCAAATATTGTAAATGTCCACTAGCCAGAAGCCTTGTTCAGCGGAGCCTCAGTCCCAGAAACTGAGATACTCACTGCAGCCACTTCAGACACCATCTCAGACTTCACTATAAAAGTTTTCCAGCCTTGCAGGACAGACAGCTCTCTCTCAGTTCCCTAAAACACACACACACACACACACACACACACACACACAAATCAAAAAAGAAGAAAGAAAGGAAGAAAAGAAAAGAAAAGAAAAGAAAAGAAAAGAAAAGAAAAGAAAAGAAAAGAAAAGAAAAGAAAAGAAAAGAAAAGAAAAGATGAAAAAGAAAAAAAAAGTTTTCTACCTTCATGCCCTGTCTGGTTCTAAGAGGCCAAAAGATCCGAGAGGAAAACTCTCCCCTTAAAAAAGCTCTTAACGTGGATGAGCAATTCAGAGAAAGCCTAATAAATCCCCTTCACAACATCTCATCTCCAACAGCTGGACAACTTCTAAGACTGTGCACAGTCATTGCCAATGACCGTGCTCGGGGCTTGTTAGGTACTGGAGCTGCTTCTGCCAGAAGAGCTTGATGCAATCAAGATGAAGCCGTCAGGCATTTGCTCTGCTCTCGAATGTGAGAAAGGAAGCCATGCCCGACCCTGCTTAAGACCCTTCCTGCAGTGGTTCCTACATTGGTCTTTGAAGTCAGATTCTTGGGTTCATTCCCACCTTTTTGTGTACCAAACAATTCCCCCCAACTTTTCCCTCCACCATGCATCCTTGTAGACTCATACCCTAATGCCCTTAACTTGTCCCTCATCCAGTAAACAAAGCCTCAGTAACATATAAACATTATTTATGAAAACAAATCTTCCCTCAAATCTGTTCCGAGAAGCGCATCAAATGGCTATAAGCAAAGATGAAAGGGTGATTAGCAGGACCCACGTCTGCAGGAGGGAGGCCGTAACGTGGGTTTCCTCCAGTTTGAGCCTCAAAGAGCGCCTGCACGGAACAGATAATGACACAGACAGCTGACCTGAACCCAGAACTTCCTGTGGGCAGTGCTGGACTAATCACCTCCCAGCCTCTGTACTTCAGCCATGATCACAGCCGTGCAAAGGGCAGGCCCTATTTGTTCGCTGCATATTTCAGGTGAGGAGTCTGAGCTTTAGCAGACTTGGATTGCTAAGGCTCTGCAGAGATAAATATATAAGACAAAGATTTAGAAAAATCAAAACAAAACTTGGGTCTAACATGTTGGTTAAAAGCTCCTCCATGGCGTTTCTTGGGATTTTCTTAATGCTATGCTATTTTCTCTCTGTGGATGATACCGCTTATCTCCCACCTAGTGACACGGTGGACAATAATGTGGAAAGAAGTGTTTTTAGGACTCAAGGGGAATCAGAGAGGCAGACTCTCAGTAGGACACACTTTTGCGTGTAGCTCTTCATCACCAGCCAGACAATATCCTCAAGGACAGGATCTATGTGTCATCTGCAGGGGATTTCTAAGATGCTAACCAGACATTGAGAAGAGAACACGAGGATCAGGGAGGGATTAAAATACCAGCAAGGTTGTTTGCAGCATTGACTTGCATGGAAAACCAATTCTTCCCTTTCCCTGGGTAAGTGGCTACTTGGCCAGCTGCTGCCAAGTCAAGGTGGGATCTGAGCCCAGTGTTCCTCGGGACAGGGACAAATCCAGTCACCAGATCTGAAATGAAAGGACTTGCCACTTACTGAGGGAGCCAAGAGCATCCTTTCACCAAAGAAAAATTGGGGCAGACCACAGGGAAAAGCTTTAGGCTTCTTCTGCGTAATTGAGGTAACATGGTTACAACAGTGTAACAGTATTTATGTTTAATCTTTTGGTGTACATAGCTCCTGACCTGAAGTACCAAACATGCTCTACCACTGTCCTGGTGTCACTTCTGATCTACCTCTTCCTCTTCTCCCAAATCCCTTCCTTCACCACTTGGCAACCTCAGTTCCATATTCAGTTTGTTGTCTTCTATTCTGTCAACTCTTAAGCTTTGTTTCTCTGTTTGCACACACATGAGTGATAGCGTCGGTATTTTTTCTTCCCTCTGACTTACATTTCACTTAACAGAACTCCCTCTAGCTCCATTTAAGTTGTAGTAAAGGCCAAGATTTTACATTTCCTTATAGTGGAGGAGTATTTCGTTGTGTTTATATTTGTCAGTTTCTTTAAAAAAATTTTTTAATTGAATCACTGTGAGATACACATTTACAAAGCTCTTCATGATTGGGTACCAGCCATACACTATTCCAACACCTGCCCCTCTACCAGTGTGCATTTCCACTCTACCAGTGTCCTCAGTTTCCCTCCCTGCTCCCACCCCCAGCCTGCCTCTACAGCAGGTACTTTCTCTCTCTCTCTCTTTCTCTCTCTATCTCTCTCTGTCTCTCTCTCACACACACAGAATCTGTCTCTCCTTTTTATGGTTTGCAGTACAAGTATTGAAAGTTATCATGTATATCCTTTTACCTTAAATATAGTACTATGTATCTCTACAGCACTCAATTCTTGTCCACAATGATCATTCCAATTATCATTGTCCTAGTGGTCCCTTCTCTATCCTAACCTTGCTCCCTCCCTGCCACCACCACCACCACCACCACCACCACCTGTGGCAAGCTTGTAATCCCGAACCAGTCTCCTGTATGTACCACAATTCCTTTACCTACTCATCTGCCACCAAATAGTTACTTGTTCCCGTATCTTGTCTCTTGTATATAGTACTGCCGTAGACATAGGTATGCACATATCTCTTAGAATTAGTGTTGTCTGTGTAACTTTATGGAACAAGTGACCACGATCACGATCACGATCTTCCCGTTAATCATCTATTTGCTAGAGCGGGCACCAGTAATATCTCAATATGTCCTGTCACATGCTGTAGAGCCAAGGGCATCGGCTTGGTACAGGAACATAAAGAGCCTCAAACCATTATATTAGGTCATGAGAATGATCTAATATAATTGTTACTGGCATTTGGCATATCAAATACAACACGAGCAGCTTGCTAGGCTTGCCGTGCGGGAGGCATACTCTATAAACACCTCCAAATAAAGCCTTTATTGATGAACCGCGCGACCGCTTGAGCCGGGCTGTGATGGGCTGGTCGGCTGGGTGGAGTTCTGATGAGAGGGAAGTCCAATGTGGAAAATGGTGGCGCCCATGGAGTGGGTGGGGGGGTCGTCTGGCTTGTTGTGAGGTTCTGCCGGGGTGGTGGGCCAAGGCTGGAACCCACCATGCCTCCCGACTGCCTCATGAACGGCTGGGCACAGGGAGAGCAAGGAACCGCTCTGCCCCATGTCTGAGGAGTCTCTGGACCAGCATACCTGGGCGGATTGAGGAAGCAACTGCTCCAGGGTGGGTGTCGATGATCCGGGCTGTGATGGGCTGGTCGGCTGGGTGGAGTTGTGATGAGAGGGAAGTCCAATGTGGAAAATGGCTCTCCCTGTGCCCAGCCGTTCATGAGGCAGTCGGGAGGCATGGTGGGTTCCAGCCTTGGCCCACCACCCCGGCAGAACCTCACAACAAGCCAGACGACCCCCCACCCCACTCCATGGGCGCCGCCATTTTCCACATTGGACTTCCCTCTCATCAGAACTCCACCCAGCCGACCAGCCCATCACAGCCCGGATCATCGACACCCACCCTGGAGCAGTTACTTCCTCAATCCGGCCCAGGTATGCTGGTCCAGAGACTCTCAGACATGGAACAAGTGACAAAGAGATAAATACCTGGATCATATGGGGAAATTCCATTTACTTATTTATTTATCTATTTATTTATTTATTCAGTTATTTTCAGAAATCTCCACACCATTTTCCAAAGAATCTGAACTAGTCAGCATCCTCACCCACAGTGAATGAGGGTTCCCGTCTCACCATACCCTGGTAGCACTGGTTGTTTCTGGTCTTTTTGGCATATGTCATTATTCTTGGTGTGAGGTGTTAGCTCATTGTCATTTTGATTTACATTTCCTTCATAATAAGAGACTATGTATGCATTTTCATAAGCTTATGCACTGGCTGTGCCCATGTCTTCTTCAAGGAAGTGTATGATTATCTCTTCTCTAGTTTTTTACAGGATTGTGGATTTTTGGTGTTTCATTTTGTGAAAGAATTATATAATCATATATTTCCCTTTTATCAGATATATGATGTGAAAATATTTTCTCACTCTATTTCAGCCCAAGTTCCTTTCATCATACAAAACTTGTTAGTTTGAAATAGTGCCATTCACTTGCATTATTCTCTGATTTCTTTATCAAGTGGATTTTGTTCATTAAAGACACATTAAGGTTCATATTCTACAGGGTTCTGCCTATGCTTATGCCTATTCTTTTCTTAATGTATTCTATGCATTCTGATCTGATATCACGGATTTTAAACCACCTTGTTATAACTTTTGTGTATGGTGTGAGAGAGGAGTGAAAGTTCACTTTTTCAGTTTCCCCAGCACCATTTTATTGAAGAGGTTTTCTTTGCTCCACTAAATGCACCTAGCTACTTTGTCATTAACTACTCTTTTCATTAATTCTTATTGGCTTAAAAGTCTCCTTTTATTGCAGTATTGCTGTTTATATTACTATAAATTTATAGTTTACTTTCAAGTTGGGGAATGCGATGTCTTTTTATTTTATTTTTTCTCAGAATTACTTTGAATAGTCAGGAGTTTTATAACCCTTTACAATTTTTATCAGGGTTTATAATGTCCTTGAAAATGCCATTAAAACTTGAAAAGAGATTGTATTGAATCTGTATTATGTTTTAGGTAGGATGAATAATTTTTAACAATGTTAATTTTTCTAATTTATGCACAAGGAATATTCCTCTATTTCTTAGTGTCCTCTCCTATGTTTTAAATACTTAATTATAGTTTTATCATGTATGTTTTTCAATCTTTTGTTACGTTGATTTATAGATATGCTTTTGATGTTTTGAAGTTTTTTAGACATTATTTTAAGTTTTGTTGTTTTGTGGTTTCTCTTCTAGTTTATTTTTTTGTATGTATAAATGGCACTGATTTGTTCATATGTTGATTTTGTAGTCTACTATTATACTATATTGATTAATTGTAAAGATTTTTGTGGTATCTTTAAGGTCTTGCATGTATGTTATCATGCCACGTGCAAATTGTGATCGTTTAATGACTTATTTCTTTTTCTTGACTAATTGCTATGGCTAGGACTTCCAATGTTATGTTGAATAGTTAGTGGAGAAACTACATTCTTGCCTTGTGCCTGATTTTAGAAGGAAAGTTTTCAGTTTCCTTTCAGGCATACTAAGTATGCCTCTATTGCATTACAATCAAGGTATCTCCTCTTCTGTAGTAATTGCTTTAAGAAATTTGCTACCCCTTCACTTGGTCTATACATGCTAATGAAAGTCACGTCATCTTGATATATTGATTTTAATATGTATGTGATATTTATTACATACATACATATTAAAAGGGCAATGTATGTAATATCTACTACATTTAATAAATTTAATAGATTTTCCATAATAGATATTAGTTTTAATAGATATTACATAAATTATATTTTAATATGTATGTAATATCCTATCTCTTATTACTTCTTTAGTTTAAATGTAATTTGGTTCAATAGATGCACAGCTACCCCCTGATTTTGGTTTATGTTTTAGTTAACTATTAGCTTATATAATTGCTTTTAAGACTTTAATTCTGGGCCTGTGTCTATTGTGGAAGTCCCAACATATCTTTTATAAGCTACAGAAGCTTGCATTTTATTTTCTAAACCTTCTAGTTACTCTGTGACTTTAGAAAATAGAGCTAAATCACTGATATTTAGAGATATTGATATAAAGAAATTCATTGTCATTTTTTTCGGGGAGAATTTTGGATGTTTTTGCAAATTGACCTTGTTCCTTTGACTTTTTAAAATTTCCTTCACCTGTGTTTCAATACTAACCTTTTATGTGGTGATCAAATTCTACTTGTTGCCTCTTGTTATCTTCTTTTGTCTTGAGATTAGCATGTGAGTTGCAACTGAAGTTCTGGTCTGATTTCCTTTTCCAAGAATGAAACATACTTCTAGAGTTACCAGAATTATATATTCTGTACATCTCCTCACTAGTCTCCTCTCACTTGAGACTTTTATGTAGTATTCTGTTCTGACTAGAGTTTCTCCTGCATTTCATGCAAAATGGTTTAGTGTTCTTTGTAGGACTGGTTTAGAGACTGGCAAAGCCCTCAATTGCTCTTTGCCTGTGGATGATTGTAACTCAAATCTGAGTTACAATCTGGCAGTAAGGAGGGTTCTTGTTTTGATATCTTTGCAAGAAAGCATCTATCTACCTATCATCATATATTCATTAAGAATATCTTGCCATTCTTGAAATCTGAGTAAGTCTTATGAGGGTTCCCCTGTATTTGAATCTTTGCTTTCCTCTCACTGTTTTTACAAATCTATGTCTTTGGTCCTTGCCATTTTATTATAATGTATCTGGGTTTTCTATTTGTGTTTGTTTTGCTTGGTACTTGTTGGGATTTCTGGACCTATGCACAGGCTTCCCTTGTTAGATTGGGAAAGTTCTCGATTATTATTTTTCTTCCATTAGTAATCCTTCCACCCCTCTTTCCACATTTTCTGATGTTCCTATTATACAAAGGTTGTTCCTCAATTTTATCCCATAAATCACTTAAACTCTCTTCATTTTTATTTAAAAAACAACCTTTTCCCCTATTTGTTCATGATGCCATGTACCTTGTACTTGACGTTATTTATTCAAGCTTCAGCTTCTGTCCTACTTTTGAATTCTGTTAACAAGTATTATTTTAATCTGCCTTCTTTAGCTCCTTCACTTATACTTGGATATATTTTTCCATTTCCTTCAACCTTTTGCTAAGCTTGTTGATGAAGTTTTCTACTAATTTCTTTATTTCATCAAACATCAAAAGGATTGTTGCTTTGAAGTCCTCTTTGGGGATTTTACAATGCTCTATTTCAGATCAGGACCTTCCTGGACTCCCATCTGTTGATGTGGCCAAATTCTTTCAATATTTTTTCATCATTGCTGGTACTACTTGAGAACTAAGAGTGAGCTCTGACTACAAACTGATTTTAACAGCTATATGGGGTTCACAGAATAGTCACAGGATATGGTTGGTGCCTTTGACTCTAGCTCTGTGTGGGTCTGGATGTTTGTGGATTTGTGGTTGCTAGTGCCTTTAGTTTTGAGGCCTAAGTAGTCTGGGCTCGATCACTGTTGGTTGAGTTTGGTAACTGATATTGTGTCACAGTTTGGCTGGCTTGGGAAGCAATTAGAGATCGTGCCTGCACATATCCAGTTTAGCAGTTTAGCAAACTGATCTTCAAACTATAGGTCTTTATCAGTTCCAGGCTCTAACTGTCGAGTCAAGTTTAGATGCAACCTGTGGCATAATGCTGTTATTTATTTATTTATTTGTTCGTTTGTTTGTTTGTTTAATGGGATTTGACACCATATCTGGTGGCACTCAGAGATTGCTCCAGGTTCCGTGCTCAGGGATTGTGTTACCAGGGGTTTAACCCAGGTCTCCTACATGCAAATCTGTAGTCAACCTTAATCTGTAATCTGTTGAGCGATCTTTCTAGTCTATGAAATTGTCACCAATTTGGCTTTTACCATTGGTAGGTGAATTAATTCACATATAGCCCCATATTCTTAGCAGTCATAATTAAACAGATCTGAAAGATGATTGGGGATCACACTTCCTACTACCCTGAGTATGCCTAATAGAGTTTGAAAGGACTGTTAGGTTGTCTCTAGATAATTTTTCTGACAGCTAGTGAGTTTTGCCAGTTCCAAAGGACCTGCATGGCAGCTGCCAGAGCATTGAGCTTGTGTGTGGTGAAGGGTGACTGTGAAACAAAATTACTTCAAGCTCAGGCTGGGTGGCTAGGATTCAGATTAGAAATTCCCCGGTGCCAGAGCCCATGTTCTGATAGATCTGATTGGCAGATAGAGGCTGATGATAGATAGAAAGGCATCTGCCTTCCCTGTTTGTTGGATCTGGATGTAACTACTTGCTGATTTTCTAGTCTTTTCCTGGACCCAATGAAGTTAACAGAGGTCAGGTCAGTGATCTGACTTGATTCATGGAGAATCCTGTGAGCTAACTCATATAAAATTAGCAGCACTGTGGTGTCCCTGCTGAGTCAGCAAATCTGACTGCACCCACAGACCCAGAGATCTGAGAGAGGGCTGGACTAGAAAGCCTACAACCACTGAACAGTAATGGGAGTAGGGTTAGTTGTCCAGTTTGGGTCAGATGAATTCAGTGAGTTGCTAAGGACACATATCAGATTGAGCTCTACTCACAGACTCTGGGGACTGGTGGGGTGAGGCAACAACTTTTACTAGAACACATGCATCAGATTTGAAGGATTTGTCAGCTTAGGTGTTAATCTGTGCAGAGTATCTACACCCAGAATGACAGCAATGTCAGCTTCCAGCTACATTGTTAGAGGCAACAAAGACTCCCATCTCTCTTTCTCTATACTTGGATGAATTTGTCCTTTTGTTCTGGGACACTCCTTTAAGCCACCCATACTTGACTTCTCTAGATCTCTACAGATTTCTTTTCCAGGGAATGCCTGCAATCTTTTCCTCTCCTACTCCCCCATCCCTGCCACTCCACCCTTATTCTGTGTGTTAGCCCAATCTCTGTTCTCAGTGGGTGTGTAGGTTCAGTGAGGTTCCTTGAAGTAACTCTTATCAGGGTCTGTACCCAGCTTGTCCTTCCATAGAGGCATTGCTAGAGAAGAGTGCTCATAGAACACTCTTCACTCCATCGTTATCCTTCTACCAAACCTTTTGCAATGTTAGCCTCCATGGACATCAAACACCTTCCATCCTTCCCAGCAGGAAGTGTTCCCTCCCTTTTGTTAAAAAGTTGGAATGAAGAGAAGATGGTGATGGTTTTCTTTAACATCTAAGGGAAGGGCAGAACTCATCACTTTGTCAACCATGGTCATGGAGGAAATGAAGAGGTTCTTTCCCAGGTAGACCTGATTGATGATCATTCTTCCATTTCCCTCATATCCTTGATGTTGCATCACCAGGATGAACTATGCTGCCTTACTCACTGGTTCCATAATTTCTTTTATCCAATGGTCTATGGATGGAGATGATAGGACACTGGTTCCCAGCATAGGTTTCTGCTGAGCCGCCCGTGTCTGATATCTCCTTTGAGAATAGCTTATGACAGTTGGCTCTCTGCTCCTCCTTTCCCTCTCACTGGACTCTAGTGAAAGGATGGACACATGGTGAGGCATTACATATGTTGATTCCAAATGCCTGTAGGCATGTGAGTCCAGCCAGAGGTTGTGAGTCCAGTCAGAAGTTGCCAATATAAAGACAGATCTGCCTTTTCTCCTATTTTGTCAAAGGCAATTCCCAGCCCATCAGAGGGAACACATGCCTTCTCCAGCTGGTCCGGTGTGGTTTCCCAGTGGCAGCATTTTGGAAGGTGGACCATCAGGTAGAAGGAGTATTCTTCAGGGAGCTGCATTCCCATGGGAATGGTGACAGCTTGAGCCTGCTGGGGAGTCCTGTTGTACGCCGAGGTGTGAAGGGAAGGCATGAACTGCGCATATGCTGTACCATACAGTTTTGCCTACTGCTGCCTGTAGCTTCATTGTAGCTGTGAATGCTCCCTTCCTCTCCTTTGCACCCGTGAAGATTCACAAACACACAAGACTGGGCTGTGTGAGGCAGAGCATTCCCACACGGTAGGCAAAGGAGGATGTGGGTTCTGCCCATTGAGGCTGCCAGGCATGTGTTAGGGAAGCCAGATCTGGGGCTAAACAGCCTGTTCCTCCATAGGCAGTCTTCCTATGGTGCAGTGATGAGAGGTGTGGGTTTCTCGAAAGTTTCTGTTGATGCAGACTTTACAGGGTAAGAGTCTTTCTAAAAAGAAGCAGGCATTGAATGCCCTGGGCCTTCTTGGAGTCAGTATGGGGAGATCTCCCCTACCTCCTCATAGTTCCAGAGCCCTAAAAGTCACACTCACTGCCACCTCCATGTAGGCTCATCTATGGCCCTGTTCTAGAGACTCATAATTAAATCTCCAAAGAGATCAACTAACTGCCAACATTTCTTGGATAGCTGATGCAGGCTGAGACTTCCAGGGCAATCTCAGGCTTGGGGCGTGGGGTGAGGGTCAAGTTCTTGTCCTACCAAAGCTGTACTCATACCTCAAAAGCTGCTGTCAGGCTTCCAACAAGACTTTCCAGTTAAATATTCTGAATTTTCTTGAGAGCATGGCTATGTCTCCAAACTCTACAAAACTAAAATCCGTGTAGGAGCACACCAGATTGGACGGGAATGTAACAGAGAAGCCAACTAATCTTGACTAACAAAAATATAAACACAGAAGGCTTAACTTGCAAAAATAGCATAGTAAACTCTCAGACAATGACTAATGTCCCCATCATGAGATACAATAATTTTCACAAATTTTCTTTTACTGAAGTATTGTTTTGTTTTAATCATTCCATTAACCATTTAGTCATACCAAGCAATTTAAACTAAAGTGTTATGGACATGTTATGCAGGCAGGCTTGTGGGTGGTTAGGAAAATGGGGGACAATGGGTGAGGAAAGGTGATAGTGGTGGTGGAGTTGATGTTGAAATATTGAATGCCTGTAAAACGTCATCATGAACAACTTTGTAAACCAAGGTATTTAAAAAGTGGTACGGGGCCGGGCGATAGCCCAGTGGGTAGGGCGTTTGCCTTGCGTGGCCGGCCCATGCCGCCCTGGTTCAATCCCAGCATCCCATATGGTTCCCCAAGCACTGCCAGGAGTGATTCCTGAGCGAAGAGCCAGGAGTAACCCCTGAGCATCACCGAGTGTGACCCAAAAAGCAAAAAACAAACAAACAAACAAACAAACAAATAAATGAATAAAATAAAAGTGGTAATCTCTCTTTTTGTCAAAGGTGGAAATTATCACAAACGCGTGGGAGTCAGAGGCTAGGTAAGACAGAAAATGGAACAGTGTGCTAACAATTGTCCAAAGTACTAATACCAACCTAGAACTGAGCATTAAATACAGGCAAAAAGACACACATGACAACCCTTTAATGTATGTTCTGTAATCCACAATCTGGAAGGGAAGGAAAAGAGAAAGAGATAGAGAGAAAGGGAAAGAAATAAAGAACCTGCCATGGAGGCAGGCTGGGCGAGGGGAGGGAACCGGGGACATTGGTGGTGGGAGATGGGCACTGCTGGAGGGATGGGTGCTGGAACACTGTATGACCAAAACCCAAATATGAACATCTTTGTAATTGTATATCTCAAGGTGGTATAATAAAATACTTATAAAAAAATAAAATAAAAAAGCTACATGAACTAAGAAGTGGTTCCATGGTAGAGCACTTGTCTTGCAAAAATATAATAAAAAAGAAGTGGTAACTCTCTCTGTATATATATATTTAGTGTATATGTATTTAGTCGGTGTGTGTATATACACTAAATAAAAGAAGAATATCAAGTTGGAGTCAGCATCAACTGAGAGGCATCTACTGCCTGAAAGGAAGCACAGACTGAGAGGCCATGTTCATGCTATTAGTAAGGCTGTACCTAAGTCGGCTTAGAGGATGCAGTCTCAGACCATGAATGCACTGCTCTCTTTCCAGATAGTTAAAGGCAGACTTTGAGGGTCTCTTCTAAGGATGAGCAGAAGAGAGAAAGACAGGAGAAGGGAGAGGGAAAGGGGGGGAGAGGTGAGAAAAAGGAAGAGAGGAGGAGGGAGGGTGAGTAGGGAGGGAAGGAGAAACTCTTGTCAAAATCTTTTTAGTGCACAAAACTAATTCTGTTCATGTTGGATTTGGTGAGCTGCATAATATTCTGTGCACAGCTCCTAAATGAATTATTAAATGTCAACTCAAGATGGCTTAACTAAAATATCCAATTTAATAACCAAAAATATCTAAGGTAACAATAACAATTTTCCAGGTGAATGTAGAGTTGTCAAGTCAAACCATTACAGACAAGCTTTGGGGTTTTTCACATCATCTCCCTCCACATCTCTTCTTCTGTCACTAAATACCCGCTCTGGAAAGCGTGTTCCATTTCAATAAAGATCATTCTGCAGTACAGGCTTCCCGATTCAGGGGGGAGCCAGCACTCCCCTCCCCCTTTTCTTAAAATATAAAGCTAAACAAGATCTCAGTCACAACCACCAAATCTTTATTAATGCATTCCTTGTACTACTTCTGAATATTAATAAAAATTAATAATTAATTTTGCCTTTGGCATTGCAAGATATACTAGTTTTAATTAGTGTACTGTACTCCTATACAATTAAAAATAATTGATGTCCACGCTTATTGGCGGTGTCTGTGATCTTCTTTTCTGTTGTTGTCAACAAATGCCTTAAAAAACAAGTTCAAGAATGTTGTGCTGTCCTCTTGATTTACACACCCAAAGTAACAGGCAAATCTTTTATGATGAAACAGAACAGTTTTCTGTTTAAATTATACACAAGTATATTAACTAGAAAGAGAAAATTAAAAGCTGATGGCTACAAGGAATAATGGAAAGTCTATAAAAATGTTTTATCTATCAACAAATTTGCCTAGAAAATATCAATGGTTGGCACCATCTCTCAGCTGAAACATGGAGAAGCCATCTTGGATTTGTTATGTCAATTCCATCAAGCATTTAATTCTGATGTCCTCCTTAATCAGCTTTAGTTATTTAAATTCAGCATATCATGTTACTGTTGTACTACATCATTTTAATTGTGCCATGAACTACTTTATTATAGAATGCTAAAGTATCTCTCCCTGTGTCTCTCCCCTCTTCCTTTTCTTCAGAGTGCAGTGTAGAGCTCAAGAGAGAATGCCCATGGTTGAGGGTGGAAGTGGTTTCCTTTGAAAACACTTGTACCAGGAATCTTAAACAGACAGAGAGTGGTCATTGTTTTGGAAGAAAATAATTCAAATTCCACAACACAAGTGTCTGTTGGTTTTACTACTTAGAACAAGTATTCTGATTTTTTGAGAATCATACCTAGACTAGGCAGAAGAAATTGACTTAGCAAAGCTCAAGGCTAAAAACAAAGGGACAGTACAAGGTCTATTTTCACACTTTATTCCCAACACACTGGTTAGTGAGCCTTTTTTAAGGCAAACAATTGGAAACTGATGCAGATGATTATCAATGATCTTGACTGTAATTTCTTAAGTTAAAAAAAAGCATCTGTTCTAAAATCGTCAAGTTTGGTTATTTTCCCAAGCAGTGTTACCTCTTTAGAATTTACCGTAACCTCAAATGCTCTCAGTCATACTTTTTGGGTCACGCTACATCCAGCATCCTGAGGGCAGGCTTTCTGCTGCTCTGTCATGCTGCTTCCTGGGCCCAGCTTGGGTGGGAGTTAGGGGGTGGGGAGGTGCTTAACTAATGTTTGAAGAATGAACTTATCCAGTCTGGCAAACTATGGCTTTTCTACTTTGAGTTTTTGGTCTTTTCTTTTTCTATGCTATTTCAAAAGTAAATGGCTACTCAACAAGTTGTGGCCTGATCATCTAATGTCTGTCTCTCAGCAATGAAAATGTGGTATTCATCCAACCATCCCTTGGGTGAATCTTGAAATTAGTCGTGTGGTAGGCTGCAGTGACTAATGTTTGCAAGGTTAATGTTTGAACACACAGTGTGCTGGAGCAGGGAGGCTATGGGGTGGGGGAGCCAGGGGGGGGAGAAGACAAAGCAGAACTTTGGTGCCTCTGGACAGGAGACAATGGCTTTTTGCTGGCAAAGGGCATCGGGGAATGTGCTGGGGTTATGAAAACAGGGAAGGGTAGTTGCATGGTGGTATATGTTTGCTCAAACCCAGCAAGCTGCACATTGGAGATCTGTGCATTGATGGTATGTAAATGATGCCTTATTTTAAAAAAATCTTAGGAATACACATTTCCTTTTTCTAGTCCACTGGCAAGTGTAGGAGGTAGCTTAGCAAACTTATATAGCCGAGAGGATCCAGAATTCCCTCCCCCACATCCCCTCCTCGCTCCTCCTTTCCTTGGACAGTGCTACCAGGCCATGGAGTTGACACACGTTCCTTTGACTAGCGCATCCTTCTACCTGGCTTCACCTGAACCTGCAGGTATGGTCCATCTAAGGCCTGGAGGCCGAGTGAAAGGCAGGACCTTCCTCACCCCTCAAATACAGTTTGGGGTGCAAATAACTGCCTGGCTCCTCCGTCAGAAGCTGCGAATCACACTCTTAACAGTCCATGCAAATGCTGTGCTCCGTGTCTGCATGCCCAGCTGGTCTGCTGATCAATTTTTACTTCTCAAATTGGGTCAGTGAAAAGGAGGGAGCGCTCTCTTCCCACAGTCTACATTCGCAATGTGAACTAAATTCCCTCAGCCCTGGGAAAGCTGGAAATTCCACAGAAAGCCTCTGGCCTCACTGAGATCATCATTTAGGAAAGACCCATTGGCCTATTTTCTCTGGAGATTTTCTTTCTCCTGCTTAAAAGGTTCAGCTTTCCTGGGTGTTCCTCAAGGTTTAGTTGGGGAATTAAGAATCTTTGTGTCACTCGGAAGACTGCCAAGTGAGCAGTGAGCCAGATCCCTCTTTTATTTGGGCCTTTATGTCTCTGAAGAGTTTCTGAGATGGGAAAGCACCAATCAGTGTCCTCCAGTCTGTCTGTGAGAGAGATGAAGACTAGTGAGTGAGTAGGGTCTGGGAGAAGAGAGAGCCCCTGTGCCCTGTTGCTCTAACACAAGCACGTTCCTGTCTTCTTCAGCCGTCCAGCTCTGCTGTCCTCCTTTTGTCCTCTGCCTTGCCCCTTTACTCTGCAGGTGATCCATACATATTTGGGATAGCTAGTTGGATCTGCCTACCCTGAATTTCCTACACAGCTTCCCCTTTGGGTGCTCAAGCATTTATGGGTGTCTGACACACACTCAATATCCTGGACTCCCTGAGGCAAGTTCTACACCCTTTCTGAAGCTGGTGCAAAGTCATACATTGGACACAATTTTTATGTGGTGTCTCCTTATCTCAGTTTAGCTGAAGTCACATGCAAAGGTCATGGAGTGGCAGAGGGTCAGGCAGTCAGAGTGGGGGGGGGGGGGGGAGTTGGCCCCTGCAGATCCGAGAAGTGCAGAGGGGGAGAAGCAAGGAGCTCTACCAAGTCACAAATCACTAAGTAGAGACCCTCTGAGGGCTCAGTTTGGGGAAACTTCAGGAGAAAATGTTCAGTGAAGGAAAATGTTCTGGGTTCAACAGGAATGCTTTCTGATGGGAAAACGAAAATGTCTTTGTTCTTCTGCCCCATGCATTCCCCTCTTAAAGGTGCAAATATTGTATATTGCATCAACCCTATTCGTACTGTCACTAAGAGGGACCAACGGACAGGCAAATGCAGAGGCAATTACCTGGTTGCAGAACAGGGAAAGACATCAGAAGTTTGGGTTTGAATCCTTGGTGTGCCCCAGGCTTCTCGCCTGAATGTTGGAACCTTACTTTAATGCAGGGAGCCTTATTAGTGTTTCTCTAGACGGGACTGAAGTCGACTTTCTCCAAATAGGTCGGTAAACATGATCAGATCCAGGTGAAATTCATCAAGTGTGAAATCAAGGCCAGAGCAAAAGCTCTGTGGGTTGAAGCATACACACCTCATGCAGGAGGTCTAGGTTTGGTCCCCAGCATCGTAAGATCCCCTGAGCACTGTGTAGCACAAAGTCCTACATACTGCTGGGTGTGGTCCTGCCAAACTAAAAAACAAAAAAGTGTGGAAATAGCAAAAGACACAAATTACTGAGCCTGGCACTCCAGTACACACCCACCTTTTGTGACTGTGGTACTTGGATAAGTTCTCCTGACTTCTGAGTGTCGCCTGCTACCTGTCCACTTTCTGGTATTCACAGAGTCCATTTCAATAGCAACCACCTTCCAAGAGGTTATTATTTTTGAGCAGCTACTGAGTATAGGAGTTGGTCACCTGACACATACCCCACAGTGCTACATCTGGCCCATGCGGGAGTCAGCTCCATGCCTGGAGCCCTATGCTGGCCTCAAGTCCCAAACTCTCTATGCAGCTTGTGGCTCTGTGCAACCGGGCTGCTGCCTGAAATGCTTCTTTATGTGCATTCGAAACAGGAGTAGGATTATTTGAAGCTACCTGTGTGTGTGTCTCTCTCTCTCTCTCTCTCTCTCTCTCTGTTGTGTGTGTGTGTGTGTGTGTGTGTGTGTGTGTGTGTGTGTAGTGACAGGGTGGGGTGGGGTGGGGAGAAGGAAGGTGGTGGCTAAGGATCTCAGTCTTCAGGGATCCCTCACTGAGACTAATAAACACTCTGGTAGTGCTTAGTGCTGTGTGATGCTTTCAGTTCCCAAGCCCAGTTTGCCAGTTCTGGGTATCGGGGCTGCTTATGGCTAGCGGTCCTCGTGTAAGGGTGGAAAAATCATGTCCATCTAAGAGAGAGTAATGTCATCCTCTTGAGTACCAAACCCAGGGGTCTCCCTTGTGATACAGGGCACTGACGGCCTCTAGGTTCCTACTCCCAAATCACTGCAGAGCCAGGATCATATCCCTCTGGATCTCTCATCCCCCAGACTCGGGTGACCACACTCCACAACAGGCCATGCCTCTGCAGATGGATTGATCTCTTTGCACCCACTCCTGAGCACAGACTTAAACCACAGGCTTAAACCCTGCTTTGCCCTGAGAGCAGGAAGGGCCTGGATAAAGTTTGCAATGCGAGCAGCAGCCAGTGACCACTATTTTCAGGACACCACATCTACCTGTACTGCTGCAGAGGACCCATAAGCTGCGTGCAGGGTCCAGGCACACATTGATGAGGTTGACTGATGACTTGTACAGGGGGAGTCCACTGCACTGCATGTGTCTGTCTTTGTGTACCCACCCAGCAAGACATGGATGCCCATACAGATGGGAGTTTTACGATGATGCCTTCCGTTGTTACTGAGCTATTTATGTGACGAGCTGACAGATATAAAACTACAAAGCTTGCTTTTATGCCTCCCATCCTTTCAAAGGAAAAGAATAAATATTGAGATGATAGGTCACTTTGGAGAGAATTTATGATCCAAATTACCTAATACCTGGCCAACTAGTAATATGCAAAAATGAAGTCTCTTGAAGCCATTAAAAAAGATAAACCCTCATGACTCGGGTTATATAAATGGATTGACCCCAGAGAGGCAACCCCACCGCTTACCTAGAGAGGCCACAGAGCAAACCCTGACTGTTGGGAGAGAGGGAAGAGATGGCACCAGCCACGCTGCCCAGGTACACTGTCTTATTCCAGGGTGACCCCCCATCCCCCCCCGTCCCTACACACAGCCATTCAGCCTAGGAAGAAAGCCCAATTTCTGAGGTGAGGAGGAGTGTGTCTGGTGATACTCCATTTCCTTTTTTGTTACAAAGCACTGTCTCAGGCTTAGAACCATGGCAGGCTGGGCTCTAGACCCCCCAGTGATATAAGGTACAGTGGGCAGGCTTGGGTCCCCCAGTTGGGTAATGGGCAGTGGGAAGGCTAGGCACACTCCCTGGAATGTGGCCACTGTTTTATCCGTCCCAAATGACAACTGAGAAGGCAGCACATCACCTGGGAATCTGGCTTGGATGACCTGTCCACACCCAGGCAGGCCCGTCCATGCTCCTTTGGACACAGACATCATTGGCCAACCTATGTTGTCACTGTTTGCCATCAGATATAAGCAGCTTGGCCACTGCCCTTTCGAATGACTCAGGTGCCTCTACTACTTAGGTGTATTGCTTGCAGGGACTATCAGGGTTGGCTGTGTGTGCCCAGGCTGGAGCAGGCTAGACCTGCCATGCACACATGGAGGGTGTGAATCCTCGCAGACAGCCATCCCGGCTCTGCAGAAGAGAGGCCTGAACCCAGCTCTGGACAGTGTGAAGCAGGCTCTGGGGGGCCATGGCCAGAGGGGGCCGCAAGGAGGCTTGCCGTCTCCCCTGCCACGAGGCACGCTGTACTGATAGGGTGGGGATGGCTATGGAGTGTGTCCCTCATACCTTCTCCCGAAGGGGATGTCTGTCGGGGCCACAGGGGAGGATTCGGTTGAGTGACTTGTCCTAGATGGAGCAAATCCAGAGCAAATCCAGAGCTAGGGCCACATGGTGAAGCAACCATGGATGGCTCTGCAGTCCAGAGCCTTTCCTTGCAAAGTATTTGTATCTGAGGGGAAAGCACAGAAGGCAGGTGCAGGGGTGTGTGTGTGTGTGTGTGTGTGTGTGTGTGTGTGTGTGTGTGTGTGTGTGTGAAAAACCAAAATTAAGCTCTTACTGTATTCTATCAGAGCCATCTTTTGTGTACTCCTCAGCATTGTCTCATTTAAATAAAACTTCCATTTGTAACAATCCTATAAATAGAAAGCTGTATTGATCGGGGCCCCACAGCAGGCTGCACTTTGGTTCGCACTGAAGCCTGACCGGTTAATGTGAGGGCTACAATTTATTATGCAGCAAGAGACACAGCCAGGCCATGCCATTTAGGGCTCTAAACACAAAGTGTGCTTCACTCGGGCAAGCCAGCGCCGCCTCCCTGAGGTTGCAGCTTGCTCTGAATTGTCATTTTCCAGTCCCCGATGAATACCCTCTGCCTTAGCCTTATGTGACAGTCAGCACTGTGCCTGGGCAATGGCGATGTGAGCTGGAGCCCCACACTTGCTGGAGAGTCAGAAAGTCAGAGGGAAGAGACACTGGGTCTTGGCTGTGTCTGCCCCATTGGAGGGTTTAACTTGACCTCACGGACACATTGGTATCTGAGGTCCTGCACCAACCAAACGCCTCCCGTGTGCCTGGCTGAACTCTTCGGGGAAACGAACTACAGAAGCTGTAGACTTAGGACTGTGATGAACTAGCCTTGACTGTTACTCTCATCACTCTGCTGCACATTGCTAATAGCTACTTGGAACCAAATGGTGGTTTCCAAATTTGTAGAAACCCAGTGAGGTGAGGGGATTGGCCCCTTAATAGAGATAGGATCATATTACACACAGAATATGTAGCTCAGAGCTTTTGCTGTTTCAGTGGCAGAAACTGTTGCTTTGAGATGGGAGGCAGTGGCTGAGTGGGAGAGAGTCTGCTCCACAGCTTGGTGAGATCTCCTGCCAGGCTTTAAGACCAAGATGCTCTAAGATGCTATACAGCATCCTTGCACAGAGGGCCCTGAACCAAAGGCATTGTAGCTGTCAATTCAGGGAGCTCTCTGGCTACCAGTCGCAGGATTTGTCCATCAGGTGGACGACAGATCCAACCTGCCACCTACAGGACCTCTGGCATCCCACTGAGGCCTTTGTGCCCCTCTGGGGCATGAAACCAGCCTTAAGGTCTGCAAGGCACAGTAGGTCTCAGAGAAACCATCTTTTGATGTTCGTTCTGTTTTGTGACTGTGCACACTTATAGCTGACAATGAGCATGTGTAAAGAGTCAGCCAGACTTCCTCTGCCACAGAGCATTTTCGCTTCCTAGTAGGCCTCTACTAGCATGGAGTAGTCTAGACACATTCCGAGGGACTTGTGAGTCTCCTGGACCAGCCTATGGCCAAGTGGAAAAGGACTTGTCATCAGGCCTGAAAGCTTGAGCATCAGAGGAGAGAGTATGGAGCAACCAGCAAGGTCAGGGTCTCCCAGGGCTAAGTCAGACTTTCACCATTGTGTTGAGGAATCACACAATGAGGGGGCAGGTGCTCCTAGTTCAGCTCCGGGGGTTCCTCACATGCACATCTTGACCTCCTAGTCTCCTGGCAACCTGACCCTGCTGCTGTGCCGTCTCTCTCCTCACTCCAGTGACCTCCTTCCCTTCTGAGGCCCCTCCCTGCCCTTTGCTCCCCTGTATAGTATAATTCTCTCCTTGAGAGGCCTGTGTGTGCTCCACAGAAATGCAGAGAATTGGAGAGGAAGGTTCTCTGTCATAGAAACTCTAAGACCTGCATTTGGAAACTTTACTGTATACAGGAAGGACCCTGGTGAAAGGAGACATTTTCCATGCTGGAGATTCTGTACACAGAACCACTCCCTGCCCAGTGCTGCCCACATAGCCAGGACCAATGGCCCCTGCAGGTAACAGCACACAGTGCCCGAGTCTAGCATGTCCACTTGGATGCTCAGAGACACAGGTGGTGGCACCTCCATCTCTATGCCAAGCCCTCACCCTGTCCTCTCCAGCCCTCGCACTTGAGAACTCAGCAGACAACTTCCCACAGCAAGTAACATGCTCCCGATGTCACACGAACGTCACACACCTGCTGAATCATGGAAGAGAGCCTCATTGAACCAAGACTGCTTCTCCGGATCGATCCTCCAGCTTTAGAGGAATTTGACCTTGACCCTCCAGCCTCCTAGAGGCTCTGAGTTCTTACTTCCCATGATCTCACACAACATATGCTCACACACATGTATGTACACATAACCACAGGTGTCTGTGCACACGTATGATACACACCTGTATACACACAGACATAAGCAAATACATTAGATGGTACACGCAGTGCTAACATTGTGTCCCCAAAACCAAATATCATCCCCCTCTCTCCAAAGCATCCGTCAGTAAAGCTACAGAAATGGAGCCGGTTCAATCCTAGTCTAAAATATTGGCATCCCCAACCTTGTCCAGGAGCAAAGACTCAGACTCGAGCAAGCAGCCTTCTCTATCCAAGTCACTAAGAGGGTTAGGGTGGTGCGTTTTGTTTTGGCTAACTCAAAACAAAGGGGCTATGAACCACTTGTCTGTCTCCTTTGGAACTCATTGCAGGGAGGAACAAAGGATTCTCATTTCTGCATCTCCACAGAAGCGAGTGGGCCCAGGTTGGACACATACCCAGCACTTGAGAGATGATAGGACAGGGTCTCTAAGTCACTTGCTACAGCAGGGTCCTCTCCTCCAGCAAGGCACCTAGCTCCTGTCACTGCACAACCCAGATCCTCATAAGGACTTTCTACCTGTTAAATTTTAATAACTTGGGTTATAGTTAGGATAGAAACAATATCTAAGCAGCATTTAAAACTAAATCTATTAAATTTTAGGGTACCTGCACTACACAGTTAGAAACATTATCATTTAGATCCTATGGGGCAAAATGGCCACATACGAGAAAAGGAAAATTGTGTATACTCTGGAAAACACAATCCCAGTCTAATATCTGTGAGAAGAAAATTCTCTGCTCATTACTAGAAGATTGTTTTTAGCCTCCCCATAACTAAAGTTATTAAAGTTCGGGAACTGTAAAGTGCTTAATGAGAAACTGCAGCATAAATGCTAACAGCCAGAACCTGGGCTGGCATTTGCTGATGACAGCTTTCAATCTCTGTCCGTCCCACACGCCTGATCCCGGTGACCCTGAGGGCCCTGATGTTGCCCAGTTGGATTCTAGGGAAGAGCTAATGGGCTCTTTGAGCCCTCCTCTCTCTTCTAAGACCAACCTGTTCAGAGGAGACCAGGATGTGGCGGTGGAGACTCTGTCTTGCTCATGATAGAAGCTGACAGGGACAGACATGGCGGATGCTCTGTCTTGTCACCCACTGAGGAGAGTGACCATCCCCAGTCTCACAACTCAAGAGAAAACCAAGACTGAGACCAAATAGTGACACCACAATACAATGTGACCATAAAACCAGGGATGCTGGCTATTTATTTAGCAGTCTCAGTAGTTACTAATGGGCCTCTGTAGGGGCCAGAGTGGGTCTCATCTGAAGGGGTCTTCATGCTACCATTGGTTTACTTCCTTCCAGGATCTCCACAGTCATCAGTGTCCAATAGTAAATAGGCCCTGGGCACTGCAGGAGCAGAACTCTCAGGTTTGTCTAGAGCATTCCAGATGTCTGGAAGACCCCTAGCCTCATTCAGGCTCACTTTTCACTTGCCTGTTTTGACTGCCTTGCAGGCACTACCCAAGCACTCAGGGTAAGAACTTCAAGCTGCCGATTCCCAAAGCCCATCTCCAGGATTTCCAATGCACTTGCTTGGGGTAATGTGAGGGCAGGGAACCACAGGGCGGGCCTCCTGTCTCCTCAAAGCTCTCAGAGGAGTGGAAAGTTCAGTCATACTTGAGTACCCAGGCTAGAAAGATGGGACCTGAGTGGCCTCACTCCAGGGACCAAGCACAGGGTCGCCTCTGCTGTGTCTCCTGGTGAAGCCCAGGGTTCAGTGGCAATAGTATCAGATATTGGAAGCGAGAGGGTTATAATAGGCAGCTGCACCTTAAGGGTGCCCCAGAGTTCCCGAGGACCCTTGTGTGACTCAGAGTGAAGGGAAATGTGACCCAAAGGGGCTCCGCGGAGGTCAGCAGTCAACAGCTCTCTACAGAGCTTGCTAATGTCTGGGCAGGGAGACCCTGTTGCTGGGTGGGGGCAGGAGGGAGTGGGCTTTTCTTTTGTCCCAGGACCCAGGAGCTGAGATGTAGGGCAGTCACCTTGGAGGGGTAGTTGTGAGTTGGGAAGTGTGAAGGATCCAGTGCCCTGTTGGCTATAATTCTGGCTATAATCTGGAGGTGCTGAGTTCTTTGAGGGTTTTGGAGCTCAGGTGGGAATGCAGAGTAACTTAAGGGAGATTTATTTGCAGAATTATTTTGAGCACGGAGAGGCATCACTAGGAGCCATTGTAGCACTTTGAGAAGAGCCACTTCTCTTCTCTTTCTTATTTTTTTCTTAGTCCTTTTGAATGAAGACCAGACCATAGAATTGTGAAGGTCTTTAATGGTTCTTACATACCATGAAGGATACAATTATGGCCGGATAAAAGGGCTGTCAACTCCAGCAGCCAATGTGAAGCAGGCAGCAGAGAAAGTCTAAGCAGTGAGTCAATGCAAACTGAATAACATACACATCTGATGGTTTTTAATTCAAAACTGTTAGACCAGAGCTTCCCGAGTGATAGATCTCTAGGTGTTTTTGGAGCTCTAGCAGGGGATGTTGCTGGCTTAAGCAGCCTCAGTTCTCTTGCAGTAACTCCTCCTCTCCAAGAGAAGGCACCATTCAGGCATTCTCTTCCAGCTGGTCTCTCCACTCCTGAGCTAGGGAGCAGAGATGGACCTGCAAGGATCCATGCAGCACCAATAGGGGAGAAATTAAGGAGCCTCTATATCCTATGACCACTCAGCCCCTCCATGGATGATGGCTATGTATGCCAGCCAGCTCAGGACCAGCACGTGAAACTGTCCTGTGCCTGGCACCAAAGAAAGCTCATTACGTCACCACCCACTACAATTTCCTTCAGAGCCCCCTTTCTGCTCTCATAGAAGCATCCAATTACCACAGCTCTGAGTCTGAAGGGCTGGTGGACAGGAACTGGCTCTATTAGCAAAGAACTGGAGATGGACTTGCATCACTTTCCTTTAATTATGGAAGAATGTTGCACAAATCATTAGGTAAAACTTTGATGTAACTCTTCTTTCAATTAAACACAATGATGGAGGCAAAGTCTGTATCAGTGTGAAAATTCCCGGGAGAGCATCCTCTCTGCAGAGTAGAATGTCTATTAGCTTTCCGCCAAAATAAAGGTCACCAGACAGGAGCCTCCCCCATTCGACTCTTAACTTCCCTTGAACATGCAGTGCAATCAGGCAAGATGTGTCACACACAGGAAACCAATGGTGCAATTATATTTAATATGCCCAATGCATCGCAACCTGGTCCCTACTCTCCTGGGGGTACGCAGAATGTCATGGAGCCTGATGTCTGGCTTGAGGTGGCGGGGGAGGGAAAGATGTCTTGGTCAGAGGGTTATTGCTCATGGAGTTTATCTTTCCTATTGTCCTGATTTAAAGATGAGGCAAAATATCCTAGTGCTACATCTAACCCTGCTGAAGCTTCCGGTGGATGCAGTAACCAGCAAAGATCAGGCAGACTCTGAATCTTGAGACACAGATCATGTATGCTACTCATTTTTTTACAAACTGTCATCTAATTTCAATCTTCATTGTGCTGTGCAGCAAATTAATCCCAAGCAATCTGATGTTCTTGTTGGGCTTGTTCTAAATTTCAGAGGCAAGGATGCAAAGCTAAGTGTACGGGCAGAGAACTGTGTTCGTGGTCTTCAGTACTGACTGCCACCCACAACCAATAGCCTGGTACTGTCTGATGCACTAGCTTATCTCAACATGAAGTATAATCCAGGATATGGGGGAATTCCTCTATAAAAGAGTGTAAGATCATGAGCACCTGGAATACCAGATCAACCAATGAACACTGTCCTCACTTCCCAGTGACACTATGTTGATTTTATGGCTGGGACACCCCTTCTTACCTCTTAGTCCAGAGGACATGAACACACCTAAATGCAGAGCCCAGCTTTATGAGACAAGAGCTGGGCTGCGCATTCACCTGGCCAGCCTATTTCCTCACTCTTACCAAACTGATCAGAGACATTTCATCCCCAGTGCTCAGTTTGGGGCTTTCCTTGGGAATATGACTGGAATTACTAGGGAAGATGCCTGCTGTTCTGGGAGTTTACTAAGATGGAAGGGGTAATATTGGATCACTGGGGTAATCAGTTACTAGCTAGAGAGAATTTGTCTAGTAAAGGCCATGTAGAAGACTGAAGAGCTGAGGGATGGGAAGGGATTAGGCCCAGTAGATAATTGTACTCTCGGTCAGCTAAAGCTGAAGCTATCTGTGCCTTCAATATCTTGGGTATGGAAATCTATCCTTTCTTTTTTGAGTTCTGGTGACTTTGGGTAAAGCTTCTATTATGTCCAGTAGAAAAATCTGAGTGGAAAGTTATGTATCTAAAAGCAAATATCATTCTAACTCAAGAGACTAAGAGCAGGCAGAGTCCGGTGGAGTGGGGTCTGAACTCTAGCAACTCTGTTTAAGAAAAAGAATATCTTGTTATAAATAAAAACCCAGGCAGAAATCCTTGGAAGTGAGGCATGTGTGTCCCAGCCTTGATATTTCAGTTTGTTTTATTTTAATCCTTTGTGAGGCCCAGGAATGGTTCTCTGTTCCCTCCAAAAAAGTCTTTGGTGATATCACTTCATCTCCTTAAGTTTTATTTCATCATCTTTCCCAGAGTGGGCAAATGTGGTCCACTTCCTGTTTGTTAAAAGAAGGCAGATTTTCAAAAACAGTTGTTGTTGTTTTTTCTGAAAAGGAGGTGGTACATCAAGTAAGCTTTAGAGAGTCTCTGATCTAAAGCAGGAGAGCTCTAAGTAAGAGTCTACCAACTCAAAAACATCATATATTCACAACCTTTGCTGATGAAATAGCACTGCTTAAAAGGAACTTTTTCATTATTTACTTGGTTGAAAAATCTTTGTCCAGTAGCTGCTTGGGTTGTTTTGATAAATCTTGACTTCTATGTCACTCTTTCCTCCTTTCACATATTCAAAGCGTCTCCTCAGCTCCATAAACAGTGGTTGGAGATGGTCAGTGGACTCCGGGCCACCATTCAATCTGCCGTGTTGGAAGGCAGAGAGCTGACGGGGCGAGTGAAGACTGAACACGGTTACAGCACAAGCTCACTGTACTCTCTCAGCAAGTGTTTCTCCCTCAGCTGTCTGAACAGAGACACTTTCTTAAAGAATGTTTTCATACAAAATTTCTAGAATGCTGAAAATACAATAAGATTAACGGCCCCTGGAGGCTATGGCTTAAATATTTTATCTTCTTAGATATCAGTTACACTGCACTTTCCTCCAAGGATCTAAAGTCTTTTAAATATAGCATCTAATTAATCCTCCTGTCATCTGTGGATGGAGCAGCATCATTACCCCGATTTCACAGGTGAGGACACAGTAGCTATGGGAGAGGTGTCCACTGGCAGAAGCAGCCTGAGTCCAATCAGTGGAGACCCCAACCACACCGTTTGGTGATCAGCCAGTGGGGGCATAATTTATTAAGCCTGTTCAAAATATAGTTTTCCTGGCCTGCACCCACTTGGGCATTCAGCTTATAACCACCAGAGTCACTGAAAAGACTCAATGAACATTAAGGATCTCTCCCCAAATCTACACATGGAACCTCAGAGTGATGTTTAAGGATGCAGAGAGCAAGTTTCTAACAGAATGCCTGGTCTTTGAATCTTCACAAACTGGTAATATCTAAAACAACCCCCTTAATGACACTGTTGTTGAGGTCAAATGGTTCACCCCAATAACCATATCCGCCATGAAGATCATATTCGCCACTGCCAAATGTGCACCGCATGGTTCCAGGCAACATCCAGCTGCTGCCCTCACGTCATCTCTGATCCCCACCCTGAAATGGATATTTCACTCTTCTCACATCATGGCAGCAGGGACAGTCTTAAGAAACTTGATTTTTAGGTTCATACTGAAGTGGAAGGGAGAGGCAGAATTCTTTCCAGGACCATTTTTTCTGCAGCTTCTCTATTTCATTCTTTTAGCCATTTAGTGTTTTTACCCCAGCATGAAAACAGTATGATCACCACTTCTGGATACTTGTGCTGGATAAGCAGTAGGGACAGATGGTCAGGGAAGAGAACCCACGCTGAAGATAATGTCTTCTCTGTTATCTTCACTGCTGCCGGCACATCTGGGAGGGCTGAAGCTCTGGATTCTGACTCAGGTATCATCCAAGAGAGAAGGAGGAGCCTCATTCTCAAAACCCAGGTGTACCTGACATTAGTGCCCTATCTCTGTCCTAAACCCATAACACCACCCCCTATGATGAAAACCCAAAGGATACCCCAAATCCAAAATTAAATATGTCATTGACACCTCTACTTCCAGGGAGAGAAAAATCATAGAGATGAAGAAACCAAAGGAGTACAGAGGTGAGGTGTCGACTGAACACATATTACAATAGCTAAGACTTTATACATCTATAGCCATATCTATGTTGAATCAACTACACCTGAATATACCTGTCATTTTATCTATATGCAGAGAGATGTAGAGGAAAACTGAGAGAGAAATTAAAGGAGGGAGGGAGAGGAAGAACTTGGGTAAACATCTATTAGAGATACAAGGAGCAACAAAGGAAGACCCAGAGCAGTGGCAGGAAGAGAAGAAGGAAAAGAAGAGGAGAGGAGATTGAGAGAGAAACCCAGCTGCGCATCAGGAGCTCTGACCCAGGTTGTAAAATGACAAGGATTGAGTGAGCAGTTTTTAATACAGATAATATTGTCCGTGTAGTCTATAAATATAAAATTAAATGCTGACCTCTCTGGTCCATGTCAAAAGTCCAAGCCAGTGTCAGCACATATTGTTTTTATTTGTTTCAAGAGAAAATAGATCAACAACATTAACCTCCCAATGAACAGAGAATTGAATGAATTAAAAAGCGGAGCCATAAATCGCGCCGGTTTTATTGGCACCGTGATAAACACGCCCGAGGCTTCCCGGGAGTGGGGTCTGGGATATTCTCAATACCCCGCAGCCTCTTTGCCACCATGAAAAGAAAAGAGATATTAAGAGCGGGGCGCTGTTCCCCTCTCCCGCCGCCTCTATCCATCACCATCTGACAAAGGCTCCTGCACACGTTTCCAGAAATATTGAGAAGGGAGGAGAACTGGGGAACAAGGCAATTTGGAGAGGCTCTCAGGAGACAGGGGTTCCCCCAGTCGCCCCCTCAGCAGCTGCATTTGACAAGCAGGGTTGTCAGATAAAGGGGGAGCCAGTTGGGATCATGCCCAGTGTAAGAATGAAAGGTGGGGCCCAGAGTATCTTGGGGTCTCCTGATCCAGTCCGCACCTATCTTCTGGGCTCCAGTTCTCTGGGCCGTGGTGATTTGCTGGATGGGCGGCTTGCCAGCTGGGGAAATGTGTTTTATTTCCAGCTCAGGAATTCACACCCTAACTCGGGCAGTTGCTAAATAAAGCATCATTTCTTTCACAAAGCCAGTTTCGTGTAGACCTTTTAGCACCAACTTCACGATGAATCTGAACAATTCTTAATTATGGAGATGAAGCTGAGCACACGTGTCTCCAGAGAAGAGACACGTGTTCCCCATTTCAGTCTGGCTTCCAGGTAGCCAGGAGGAGAACCACCAGGGCCACCAAGGCCATGGGCATTCCCTTCATCTAGATTCCACTTGATCGTGCACTGGTTGTCCCAGGGCTAAAACCACCAGGTGGGTAGCTGGTAGACAGACAGCCTATGAAATGTAGAGATTCTTTCAACTCTCTACAAGGTCTTTCAATAATGCTTGAGCTGCCTACCACCAGCTGAAAAGAATGGAGCCCCCACCACCCAAAGATTCAGAAGAAAGAATTGTCACTGAATAAAGTACAGAAAAGGCAGCATAAGCCAAACCCCAAATAACTTTCCTTTATAAACAAATGAAACAGTATACATTTATAAACTGATGATAAATAAATTGACTAGATCATTAAAACTTGAAAATAATTGCCCTTTGGAACAAATTCACAAAGCAATAAAGATTCTTTGGCTATTAAAATATTTTCAGATAAGTGATTATCTTACAAAGCTATTATTCGCTATACAATTTCTACAGATTTAGTTGTAGATATTTTAAGACTATCACTGATTTTGATAAAATTTGGTCAGGGTGACCAGAGTCGGCTAGGACCAGGGATGGAATTTTGCAATCATTTAGGTTGTATTAATTTACTTCCATCACAGTGGCGCTGTCTCTGAGTGAGGGGGTGCAAGTGTGTGCTTTGGAACTATTTCTTCCACCTCTCAATTTAGGATTTTGTTCTTTATAACAATAAGAAATAAGAGTGAACAGCCCACACAGTATTGGGCAGGTGGGAGGGTGCTGCGTGCCAATACAAACACATTTCATTTCCATGATTTTCTTGATGGTCAGAACCAGCAAAAAAGAAAAAGAAAACAGAGGCCCCAGAGGGTGGAGGGCTGGCCCCAAGATACCTGGATAACAGCAGTGGCGAATTCAGCCCACTGGGTCAAACTGCGCTCTTGATTATTGCACTAGATTTGTGTTTCTTATCTAACCTACTAGGTGCAGCTGCACCTCTTCACCTCTCATGTTATGGAGAGAACTGGGCTCCGTCTTCACAGCAGTGTTCTCTCCGTACCCAGTGTCCAGGACAGAGGAAGGGGGTAAAAGTATCATGGTGCTTGGAAACAACAGAGTATTATCCAGCCCTAGAAAAGAAGAGTCCTGCAGCAGTGTGGATAAATTTTTAGCACTATGGACAAATCTGGGTGGTCATGGGGGAAGCCTGGTCTAAGAAAAATAAACAAGACAAAGACAACGATGACCTCACTGATAAGTCTCACTTAAAGTTGAATTTTCATAAGGTTGAACTCATGAATAACAGTATAGAATCTAGGGGTGTGGTAGAAGAAAGGGGGAACCATTGATTAAAGGGTATGGATTTTTGGTTATTAGATAAATCAGTTCTGAGAAGTTAATGTACAATGTGGTGGTTTTTGTTAATAACCCTGAACATTTTGGAATTTACTAACGAGTAGATCTGAAGTGTTCTCACACCAGCCTGCAAAGCCCCCTTCCCACCACACACAGTAACTATGTGAGGTTATGGATGTGTTAATTAACTTGACTGTGGAAATCATTTCACAATGTATACATATATCAAGTCATCACATTGAACACTTTAAATATATACCATTTTACTTGTCAATTATATGGAAATAAGGCTAGAAAAAAATTGCCACCTCTGTCCTTTCTATTTGATGTGGATTTTCCATCCCACCCCCCCATCAAGTCACCATCTGAGGAGAGTTATGAGAAGGAGCTAGAGTTTGATTGCTCTTGTTCCCCATCGGGTCAACCAGGGCTCCAGTTGTCTAGCCCCTCTGGTGTCTAGGAGTATGTCCTGCTGTGTCTGACAGAGTCCCATAAATTGTCAGAAGGAGGAGGTCAAGCCCACATAGTTCCTGTCTGTTCCTGCAGATCCTGGAGGGGGCAGTAGGGAACGGTGGTGGTAGTGGGGAAAGCCCAATTTCTGGGGTCAGTGGAGAAGGTTTCTCCCATTCGAGTGGCCATTTTGGGTTTCCAGATGTTTGAAATGAAAAAAAGTAGAGTAGTGAGTTGTAATCAGAATGAGGACACACACCAGGTGGCAGCTTTGGCCACTGTCATTTCTCTTGAGCAACTCTGTTCCTCTCTCTGTCTCTTAGAAAGAACTATTTCTAATTCAGATAAGCCATTTCTGCGCTACCTGCCGAGACAAGAGACTCAGGTCTTTAGGATTGTCAGGGAAATGCAAGTGATTTTCTTTGGGGGTGAGTGTTGAAAGCATGTCAGGAAAAGACTGTAACTGCAAACCTGCTGGATTTTCCAAGCAGAGGATGCTTTTTGCGTTTGTCTGTGGAAGATTTCGATTGAAGAAGCAGAGATGTAGGATGTTTCGGGTGGATTGGTGAGTCAGTAATGACAAGGTGAATTAACTTGATATAGACACTTCAACTGGGGGATCAAGATGAAAAGACAGAGCTCAGCACGTATGAGAAACACAAGCAGAGTTCTCCCCAATCACTGTTTGCTATGAAACTTTCAGCAGTGTAGTCTGGAGATAAAGGTAAAGTGAATCTATGGCAGACTGGCAGGGAAGCCTGGCAGGGAATGGCCCAGAGACCATCGAAGCAGGGTGCTGAGTTCTTACCCTCCATTAGGAGGGAGCTCATTGTTCATTTGTTGGGGAGAGAAAAGCCCCTTCCTTAATACAAAGAGTTAATATCTGCATGAAGAGATGAGTCTTGGTTCCTAACTTTCCAAGATGACCTCTGGACCAAGTCTAAACTCCCTGATGTTCCCTTTCTCACTTCCCACTTGGCACAAGGATATTACTAGTTTCTCATCAGACATTCTTGGAGAGCAAGGAGAAAGCAACCAAATGATTAAACTATTGATAACTAGCATGTAACATCTCCTCCAATGGATCTAGTTAGCTGAAGTCTATGATTTTTATCCAGAAAATATGGCCTGAGAGACAGTGCAGTAGGTAAGATGGTTTGCCTTGCATGTGGCTTACCAAAGTTTGATCCTTAGCACCTCATATGGTTCCCCAAGCACTGCCAGAATCTATTCCTGAGTGCAGAGCCAGGGATAAGCTCTGAGAATAAGTGTAACCAAAAACCACCCTCACAAAAACAATGAAAACAAAATTTCAAAAAAAAACAACAACAAAAGATTGACCTTATATGAATTCAGTCTATTGTTTTCATCTTCTTGGACACAGATACTTGGGGCAGAGCTTCTACCAGCTCTCCCTGTTGCACTCCCTGGGCTCCACTAATCATGAGGTATCTGGGAGGGGAAGGCAACTTCTGGCCCAGGACCCCCCCATCCCAATAGAGCCTCGGAAGAATCCAGAGGAACCCTGCACCATGTTGGCAGCCTTTTTTTCATCATCTGAACTCCACAGCTCATCAGAACATCACTCAAGAGAGAAAGCGGATCTCAAGCCCAGCTTGTCAGAGCCCCACCCTACAGAGAAACTTATTTCAAGCCCAGGTATGCTTGAACAAGAGACACAGATACACTGGGCAGAGCTGTTGCCAGCTCTTCCTGTTGCGGTTCATCAGTAAATTACAAAGAATATTTCACCTGCCCCTCTCAGAGAGCCCAACAAGCTACTGAAAGTACCCCACCCACATAGCAGAGCCTGACAAACTTTTCATCATGTATTTGAAACCCAAACCCAGTAAAAACAATGGATCTCATCCTCCTAACCCTGAAAGAGCCCTAAATATGGCAGCACTAAAAAGGACAAGGAAAGAGAGGCTGATAAAATCTCAGGGCCAAACCAGGTTGCCAAAACGAAGAAGGACTAAAATGACTGTCTGTACTTTTAATGCACGTATGCTGGCATCAGAAGCATATATTGAGGACCTGATGGTGCAAGTGCAAAAGATCAAGTATGACATCATTGGTCTGACTGAGATAGAAGGCATTAATCACATCATGCGGTTTCGACACCAGAGAAGAACTGTTCCTTGGAACATGCAATGAAAGAGGCGTCGGTGATGTCGGTGTCCTTGTCAACACAAACCTGACCATAGGCATTGATTCATTTGCGTGCCTAACAAACTGAATCAGACAATTACACTTGAAGAGATGTAGCTCACTGCTGGCAGTTTCTATCTTTGTTGACTATGCACCAGTATCCACATACAAGGAAGAAGAAATTGAAAAATTCTACACGGAACTGGAGGAGTTCTATAAAGAAGACCACACCTTCTACAAGATCATAGTCAGTTATTTTAATGCCAAGATAGGACTGAGAAGATCAGCTGAAAAACATCAGGATCCATGGCCTAGAATGGAACAAACAGGGTGAGAGACTCTTTGAGTTCACTATGTTGACCAAGACCATTCATGGTAACTCACAGTTCCAGGAGGTTGAATCTAAAAGTTGGACATGGGAATCTCCTGGTGGACAGTTCCACAATGAAACTTATCACATCATATTCAATTTACAGTTTTGCCTGACCCATGTTGCTTTCGTCCCAGAATTCCAAACAGGATCGGACCACCGTCTCCTCCATGCAAAATTCTACTTCACGGAATGGGAAGAAAGGGCTGCAAAGTTTAAGAAGAGAGCTCCCAGAATGACCACCAACTGGGAGCTCTTTGGCACCATTGTGGCAACACGGGAAGATGTCATCATTGACGGCATCGATGAAGAATACACCCGACTGGTTCAGCACCTCCATGATTGTGCAAGGAATGCCGAGAGAGAGAAAGCCTAAAAAGAATGCCTGTCTTCAAAAACTCTCGAGCTCATTCACCAACATGGAAAGGCACGAACCTCAGGCAACCATAAACTAACGTCCAAGCTCACAAAACGGTGAAGAGAAGCTACAAAGGAAGACCTCAAAGAGAGAAGACCAGCAATACTGACTGAGGCAGCAGAAGCGGAGAAAAGCATGCAAAACGCCCACCTGTCCTTCACCAGCTATAAAACCAAGACGACTGCCCTCTGACATCCTGATGGATCTATCATATCTTCCAGAAAGGCAATGGAGAAGATTATCCATGACTTCTACTCAGATCTTATTGCAGGACTCCTCTAAGAGCCTCTGCATCTGCTCTGGATTTCCTCCTGCAAATCACTTAGTAGATAAAGCGGTAGTCTAAATGTGGCAGTTTATCTGACCATGTATTCTGTACTAGCTGGTATAAATATTCTCTCAGGCTACCACAATCATTGTGGGACTAGCTAGATCTTACCAGCATATTTGCCTGGCCACGTTGGATCCCTAAGTAATTAGACCAGAGAGAAATGCTGTTTGTCTCCAAGCAAGCAAGCATGGCTCCCTGATAACTCAAAAGGCAACTAAAATACAAAACTACCATGAAGTAGATGAGACTTGTGAAGGCTTGGAGAAATACTTAACTGGCATTAGTATTAGTCTTTGGTACAGAAACATGCCATCTCAGAAATCCCCTTCTCTACCCTATAAAGGCTTTTCCAGGCAGATCTTGGCTCTAGACATTAGCATATAAAAGGGCCTAGGTGAGGTGCTGGGAGAAATTACCTGAGGGCATTTGACCCTTCCTGCTTCCCATAATAGTGGGAAGGAGGTCTGAGTTGCAGAGGTATAAAACTAGCCTGCTTTCTCTCTCACTCTCTCTCTCTTTTGGGCTCTCTTTGTGAGCTTGCACCCTTCTTGGGAGTCTTGTCTTTGTCTCCCTCTCTACAGGGCCTTTACATGTGGTGGCCACCATCTTGGCCTACATGTGGCTGGGGTTCTAGCTGGGAATCCTAAGCACCGGGATTTTCCTATTGCTGATTTGTATGCCTGAACCTGTGATAAGTAAAGCCTTTTAAAACTGCATTGAATTCCTGAGTCTTCATCCATTCCCCACCGGCTTCAGAGGTAGAAGGGAACTCGCTTCCTGGCACTGTTGGGGACCTCGGCGTCTCCGACAGGATCTCTTTGATAGCCATGTCTACCTTTCCACAAACCAAATTTCACAGGATGGATATATCGTTCCCAACATTCTCCCTTCTGAAATCCAACATGCCATTTTGTTGGTAAAGAAGCAAACAGCACCGGCCCAAACAACATCAGACCTGAATACCTGAAGAATCTGGCATCAGTACTCATCAATACACTGGCTCGGCTCTTCACAAGCTACCTGTCTGAATGCAAGGTGCCCTTCCAATGAAAAATCAGCAGGACAGTTCTACTGTTCAAGAAGGGAGACATCTACGACATGGGCAACTATCGCCCCATCTGCCTGTTGTCTGTCATCTACAAGCTGTTCACTCGAGACATCCTGAACAGGATTGGCAGAACATTAGATGAAGAACAACCATGTAAGCAAGCTGGGTTCCAAAAAGGATTCAGCACAACTGACCATATCCACATGGTAACCAAGCTCATTGTGGTTTGTAGGGAGTTCAAGATGCTGCTCTGTCTAATGTTCATAAGTTAAAGAAAGCCTTTGATTCTGTTGAGACTGAAGTGGCTATTGAAGCCCTAGCCAAACAGGGCTTTCAAACTCAATAATCAAGATCCTTCTGTGAGTTGTATTACAGATTCACCACCAGGATCTCACCATTCTACAAGGAAGTGATCATTGATGTCAAAAGAGGGGTTTGGCAGCATGAAACCATTTCACTGTAACTCTTCAGTGCCATCCTCGAGAATGTCATTTGACAATTAGAATGGGAAGGAATGGGAGTAAAGGCAGACGGTCAGCAACTATATCAACTCCGTTTTGCCGATGACATGGTTCTAATAACACCAAACATGAGCCAAGTGGCACAGATGCTGACTGACTTCAACCATGAATGTGGAAAGGTAGGTCTACAGCTGAATCTCAACAAAACAATGTTGATGAAAAATGAACTAGTTCCAGATGCTCCATTTATTCTCAATGGAACAAACATCTCTGAATGCAGTAGTTAGGTATGCCTAGGTTGAGAACTCAATGTAACAAACCATCTAAAACCTGAGCTGCGCAGGAGGAAGAGAGTAGTGTCGAACACCTTCAAGAGCGTTGAAGAAATAACTGAAAGGACAAAGAACCTCCAGCTCCGGGCACATATCTTCAACTTCACCGTTCTCCCTGCATTAACATACGCCTCAGAGACCTGGGGCCTATGAAAGCAGGATGAGAATGCTATTTGGGTCTCCCAAAGAGGAATCTAAAGAGCTATGCTTGGAATATCACGCCTTACTCAAGTGAGAGAAAAAATCTTGAGTTCTGACCTCCGCTGATGATCAAGAATCAGGAATGCTGTCTCGTTTGCAAAGGTGTCGGAAATCAGATGGGCTGGACATGTAATGTGACTTGGAGATGACTGCTGAACTAGAGCCATTACCGACTGCATCCCATGGGATGTCAAAAGATCATGTGGCCGCCCACCTACAAGATGGTCAGATTTCTTCAAGACCCTGAATGAATGGTGTGAGGCTCTTCATATTCCTGGGGCAAGCAGATACTATTGGGCTACAATGGCATGTGACAGGGACAAATGGAAACATTACTAGTGCCTGCTCCAGCAAATCGATGAATAATGGGATGTCAAGTGATCAAGTGATCAAGTTTTTATCTTCTTCAAGATTTTTCACACATCTCCAACCCAGCATGCCCTCAAAAGCGGGATCATTTAGAATACACTGGCACCATCCTGCTCTGTAGAGGACAAGGCAGGTTTATTTTTTGATGCTCTATGGGTATCTGTCCTTTCCCTGGCATTATGGACAACCGGTATCTTGCCAGAAGTGAAGGCTCCCCAACAGACATGTGGTATCTGGTTCAGCTAATGTCCTGTCAGTGTTGTTGGGTTCCCAAATCAGACAGGGAGGCAGCTGGTGGGTGGAGAGTGATTCTCCCTCTCAGGCAAGCAATCTTCACCTCCCTGGGAGTGTGATGCCAAGACAGTGCCTGACACTGCATGGATGTAAACTGGACCGAGAAGCTCCTGGGTCAGTCACAGCAAGGGCTGTGATCTCATGGATCTCCCATTAAATAGGGCAGCTGCCAGAGAAGTACAAATGTGCCAAAAGGGTCTGCTGGACTGTCCAGGGCACAGGAGATTCTTCCACCTTTGCCCCAAACCACAATCAACTGTCACTGTGGGGTGGGCTTAGAGAGACCCCGCAGGTCAGTACAGAAAAGAACTCTGGAAGCATAAATTACTGAGCATGTCTGTGCACTTGGGGTCCTGGGGAACCCCCTTAGCCCTCCTATATGTGAAGATTATGGGAACATCAGGAGTCTCTAAGCAATGGCTAAGGGGGCACTGAGGTGGGAAGCAGAGCTTCATGTTGAGCAGAGCACTTTGCATCTGCACTGGCCTTCCTGTTCTGTGTGATCCAACAGGGAAGGGTCAATCCCACTTCTGAGGATAATGAAGAGGTTAGCCAAGCTTAGGTTATCCACCGAACTCTCACCACAATCCTTGTGGTGTTTTAGAGTTCTCAGTCAAGACTCAAAGAAATGCAAGATATAGTTAAAAATGATGATATGCATTGGAGTGATTGTGCAGAGGTGTTTGCCTTGCATGTGCCTGAACCAGCTTCAGTATCTGGCACCATATATGGTCCACCAAGCACCATTGTGTGTAGATCTGGAGGCTCCTGTGCACCATCCAATGTGGCCCTGGTGGGTCCTAAACACCATGGGGTGACCAGTAATCCCTTATACCTCAGGGCTCAAGTCATACCACATCCTCAGACCCTTGCATTGAACTGTCAAACCAGTTGCTAGGAATGGCCTCCGGACCTGCTTGGGAGCTCCCCCAACCCAACAAAGAATTGGTGGCATATTATAAATATCGCCTGAGGACTTACTAAACCTGTTTACCAGAAATTGGTCTGAAAAGGCAACCAGAATGAGACTTCTCGGCAGAAAGGATGGATGTATGAACAAAGATCTTCCAGCTTGGCTGAGTTAAGTTTCCATTCCTGGGAGAGGCTGAAACTCATTAAGTAAAACATTAAGTCAGATGAGGTGGGGCTTAACACAAGCAACTCCATGTGGAGCCTACCGTCTCTTTCTTTCTCTTTTAAAACACAGTTCACACTGGTGGAGGGCAGGGTGCTGGAACACTATGTGACCGAAACCCCCAAACATGAACAACATTGTAATTGTATATCTCACAGTGGTATAATAAAATATTAATTAAAATTTTTTTAAAAATAAATGAATATATAAATAAAATAAATAAATAAAATGCAATTCACAGGTTAACATCTTTAACACACAATGCATATAATGCTATCATGATAATCACAGGATTTGTTAACTCATTGAGTCACCCAGTATCAAATCAGTGAGAGGATCCTACCAGTTCCCACATGAGCCAGTCAGTCTCAATGGAAGTTGAGTCATGCTCTTGGTATTGGGCTCTGACTCAAGGAAGTCCATGTCTAGCTCCAGACTTGTGACCTGCTACCATCTTAGAGTCTTTGAATGACCAATTGGCCAAACAGTGTCCATAGGGAGAGGACATTTATCTGCTTACAGGTGGCCCTGCAGAGCACTCCCATGCTATGACATTAAACAGTCATTGCTTCTTTAAAGAGGAAGCACTGACTGTAGGATGTATGCAGAACAGGTTTAGGGCTTCCAGGGAGGCCTTCATACCCCAGTTACCCCATGCTGTGTGCTGAAGCACTCTTGTGGGGAAACAGGCACCCTCCATGGACATTGCTCTGACACTCTGGAAGGTGCCCCACAGGAAAGGTGTGGATGTAATGCTCACAAGCAGGAGAGGCTCATGGAATCTCAGAGAGCTCAAGTCAGGCTGATGAACAGGTGGTCTAATCTGTCCGTCACACATTTCCATCATTCTTGGTCACATGGTACATATTGGTCAGAGGACAAACCCCTCCGCTGAGAGGGCCAACCTTTACTGTTTCCTTCAAGCTACTCATGGGGCAGAGCTCATGTGCCTGTTCATCATGATGGCTAGAGATGTCTCTCTCATTTTGGAAAATTCTAAGACCCGGAGGGGAGGACTGGTTTATTAACAGCACTAGAGATCACAGAAGCCCGAGACAGTGGCAGTTAAAACCCCTGATGTAGTGGCTGAGAACTAGAGTAGTTATCTGGAGCCCTGGGGTCTAGTCCCCAAACAGTGTTGGCACTGCTCTGTCTAGCTCATATTCTCCTTTGTTGTGAGTGTCCTCAGGTGGCTTCAGCCCAGAACACGAGCTTGCCACAGTCAGGTAAGGGTGACTGTGGGCAGTGGTGCCTCACAGGAGACCCAGCACTACTCTCTGCCACTTCCTAGGATAGTCCTGGTGATTCATTGCTGAGCACTGTGATGATCAAGGCATTAGTTAAATGTGGGCTAGCGGTGAGAGGCAACACTCTTAAGGACATATGGAAAGAATCTCCAGGGCAGAGGGCAGTTCTATAGCCAGGTCTGAAGCAGAATTGGGGAAGGGAAAGGACAGGGAAAGTAGGCAAACTACCTTTACCTACACTTGGCCTCCAATTGTGTTTGCGGGGATATGTTTCTTGAGCTTGATTAGGCCCACATCCAAACGCAGGAATGTAATGAGGACATAAATGCAGAGACACACACAGAAACACTTCTGGACTCCACGCAGGAATCTACATGCCTGTGACTCTCTGCACTTCAATGTACAGGAGACTTTAAATACACACATTCTCACAGGCTGCGAGAAGGCTTGCTGTGAGAATGTGGCCATTCAGATCCCTCATCCTGGCTTCATGTCTCCTACCCAGGCTCTGTTACTCTCCACCTTAACTTGTCTTATACTTCCCACTTTAATTCACAGCTCCAGGCTGCTCTGCAGTAGTGGTTGTATATCAATTCTAGTGACTTAACAAGCTGCCACCAAATATCGTGACATCAACAGCAGCCGACCTCATCATTTTGTGAATTAGCAATGTGTGCTGAGCTCAGCAGGACAATTCTGGGCTTGACCAGTCTCACTAGGCCTGGCTGTCCTGAGAAGCCTAAGAGACGAGAGTGGTGGTTATTGTACTTTCCACAGTCCTTCCTTCTCCAGCAGGCTGGTCAGTGCCTATGCATGTGGGAGGCTGTGGAGTTCTGGGAGTCATCCATGGCTACTTGAGGTCTATTCTAAGAAATACACTTTTTTCTTTTTTATTTTCCTTTTTTATTTTTATTTTTTGATGGGGGAAGGCATACCCAGTGATGCTCAGGGGTTCTGAGGAATTATTCCTGGTGGGTCTTAGGGGACCATATGGGCTGTCGGGATCAAACTAGGGTTTGTTACATGCAAGACAAGTGTCCTCTCTGCTGTATTATTCATCTGGCCCAAAATACATGTTTAAAATTCTTTGCTGTGTTTTATGGGCTTAAGTAAGTCACATAAATCAGAGAATGAGATTTTACTTTTTGGGGTGTGTGTGTGTGTGAGTGTGTGTGTGTGTGTGTGTGTGTGTGTCTGTGTCTGTGACTGTGTCTGTGTCTGTGTGTGTTTGTGTGCGCCCACGTGCGTGCGTGTAGAAGATAGGTGGGCAATACCTGGCTCTGGTCTGGGTTTTTTCTTGGCTCTGAGCTCAGGGATCACTCCTGGCAGATTCAGAGTACCATATGGAGACTGAACCCTGGTCAGTTGCATGTGAGACAAGCTCCCTATACTCTATTATTGCATCTACCCCAAGACTCTACTTCTTGATAGGAAGAATGACAAACTAGCTTTGGAGAAAGAGCTGAGCAGCAACATACATGGTCTTTATTATAAGGAGTTAATCATGATGTATAGAAAGTGTCTCCACCCTCTCCCCAAGAGGCAGGGCCTGGAGCATGACAAAAAGTCCCAAGTGAGATGGCAGGACTGGCATCCCCAGCCTTACCCTACACCCCCTACCCGTTACTGTTGCTGTAGTAACCCGCTGTTTCCCCCAAACATGAACAAACCATTTGCTCTGTTACGTTTTTCACTGACAGTTGAGCGTACTTTTTTACCCATTTATGGGTGCAAATTAATGAGATGACAACAGACTGAAACCAATGACAACTGCTAATCTGTAAGCAAAAACAAAGGGATGAGGAGCCGAGAGCAGTACAGCTGTTTTATTTTAATTGAGGAATGATTTTATGTTAGAAACACTCAATATTCACAGCAAATTAAAAATAATGAAGTGAATTGATACCAATGATATTTTTTTTTGCTTACTATCCCTTTGTAAATCTATTTCTTCACACAAATTGACAGGCCTAATTGATACATACGCTATTATTCCTCATTAGTAGGCTGAATAAAATAATTCTTGATTAAATTTATTGCAATTTACCAATCCAGCATAATGTTTGCAAGCTATAAAAGTCAATCAACAGGAAACCAGGGGGAAGCCAATGACATTATTACATTTTATATAACACATAAGTGGTCTCCTTGTCTTGATAAAGGAAAGGCCATCAAAAGACCCCCATGTGGGCAGTACACAATGCCAGCTCTCACAGCAGGGACCCCAGCATCCCTCTCCCTTGTCCCTGCCTGGGCTCAAGCCATCCCTGCTCTCTGCCTCTGCCAGGTGTGGGCAGTTCCTCCACGTGATTGGATGCAGCCTTAGGAGGCCTGGGGCTGCTCTGGCACCTGCACCAGTATCCATGCAGCCCCAGAGAGACATCAGGGAGAGATGGCCTCATGCCCAAAGAACTTGTGAACCTCTGGAGGTGAGTCCAGTGAGATAATGTCTCTGGGAAATATATGTTTTCCAAGATTCAGATGCCATAAGCTGGCACCTTTAAATGTCTGTCTGGTTCCGGGTTATGCACTGTTTGACTCAATATAATTTAAAGATAAGAAGCATGGGCTGGGCCAGAGGGAGAGTACTGGCACTAAGGCTCTTGATTTGCAAGCAGTCACCCCTGGTGGTTCAATCCCCAGCACTGCATAAATATGGTCCCCCAGCCCGCCTGGAGTGATCTCTGAGTGCAGAGTTAGAAGTAAACTCTGAGTGCCACTGTGTGTGGTTCAAAAAACAGAGAAGAGAAGCACTTGCAGTCATTTTTTAAAAACATAAGAGTTGAATATAATCTCTGGTGACCAGGTTTGGGAGAAGAATTAAGCCTTTGGTTGATAACTCTGGGCCCTTTGTGTGGTGCTGAGGCCAAGCCACCATCCATCACTAAGAGTAACACATGATGCTCGCTATCTCTCCCCCTGCATGCACACAGACACACACATACTGTCCTGCCTTCTGGCCCTTCTTGTTACCTGTGACCTGCCTGCCCAGAGGCACCTTGTAGTGGGTGACCTTTTAGCGCTATGGGGAGCTACTGTTTGTAGTCTTAGTGCTATGATAGGGTATGCTGGGCCCCTGATTGACAAAGCCAGAACCCGCTCTTGGATGGTGGGGTTTGACCTAGCACCGCCCACTGGTGCTTCTCTATCCCACTCTCATTCTCTGCATGGCAACACACACTGCTGGGTACCCTCCTTCACAGTCACACTGTGTGACCTTGTGACTGACTCTTAAACACACCATGTCCCATACCTCAGGCCCTGCTCTACAGGCTGTGTGCTGTCAAGCCCACTCCTTCCCACTCCTGCATGACGATTCAGCAGGCTCTGAGAAACCCTAAGCCCCCAATTCTGCCATGAGAGGTGCTCTGACAGGGGAGAGAGAAGGGGAGGGGTTTTGTTGTTGTTATTGTTTGTTGGCTTTTGAAGAGCCAGACCTTCACTGGACCTTTCCCACAGTGTCAAGAAGAGAACCAACTACACGTCACTGGGTGAGACCCACAATATCAAGGAGTGCTCCAAGAACAGAAAGTGCACCATGAGGCTTTGAACTTGGCTGCTTGGGGCCTACCTTGCCTGACATATAGTACATCTTTACAATTCTCGGCAACAATAAGTGGCCATTGAGGAGTTTCACAGAGGAGACTTGGATGGGCCTGAAAGTCCCTTCTCTGATCCTAGGACTGTGGAAGTGCAGGAGGAGCAGAAAATGTCTCTGTAGAGAAGACAGAAAGATGGCCTGGCCAGCATACAGTCAGACAATGGTGGTGTGACCAGAGTAAGATGAAATTTCAGAGGGAGGAGGCACCCTGTGCCGATGATGCTAGAGTGCGCCCTACGAGGCATACCCACTTCTCAGCAGAGGTTCTGGAAGCTTTGGGGACTGAGCAAATATGCATCCCATAGCTCCAGTCAAACTTCCCTGCGAGGCTCCAATACCAGACTCTCACGTGGACTTCCACCACAAAACAGACACAAGGCAGAGGCCAGCACTGGCAGCCCTAACTCTCCCCTCCTCCCTCTCCCATGCACCCACATTTCTTATCTCCCACTCCCCTCCATCCTTCCTAAGACTCCACACCTCTTCCACTTCCTTCTTGTTCCTAATCCCTGGTGAAGACTCAACCACACATACTAAAACTTCCAGACTTGGGAATGCTCCAATTTCCGCAGTGATGTCGCTTCTGTCCCGTACCCACATTCAGGCCCCACACTATTCACTAAGCTACAGCTTTCCCATTCCTCTCCCCCATAAACATTAAGGCACTGCCATCTCTTGTCACTAGCACTGTGAATGTAGGTGACAGTGTCTGTCTTAGTCCACATCACCCAGTGAGTATCAGGAGAGTGGGCACTGTATCTGGGCACTTGTGCAAACGTTCAGAGTACATAAGTTCACACATAATTCTCTGGAGTCACTATCATTATGCTCATGGTTTACATCTGAGAAGGAAGAGACTCAATGGCCAGGTCCTGCAGCTACTAATTCCCAGAGCCTGGGTAGGAAGCCAGGTCTGCAGCATCTACCCCTGGGGCCTGGTCTCTGCCTCTCTAGACCTCCATGAGAGTATTCACTGAATCAGTGAATGGTCACTGTGGCCTCTACTCCACAGCAAGGCAGCTGACACGTGAAGGTCCCTATTCCCTGAGCCTGGTTTGAGTCATCTCCACTTTCTCCATCTCAGCTGACATGGCTACTTGCCGCCGTCCACTTAATAGTTTTGGAAGATGCTCCTCTGTTTTCTTCTCAGCTTTCTTGCCATACTCCACCACCTTTTCCAGGCCCAAGTCCCCATCCCTGCTTTCCCACTCATGTAGCTAGCAGCCTGAACCCCCAACCTGATAGCCTGCGGGGGAGGCTGTCTGCTGTGTCAACTCTCAAAGGGCTCAGAGGGATGCCTCTTTAACTCTGGGCTCCTCGCTGACCTGCTAGGTGTCATTGCCTCAATGTCCTCCTCAAAGGCTCTAGGTTTGAACAACTGGATTTCATAAAGTTAGAAGAGAACAAAGCAGGCAACATAAAGCCTAAGTGGCTACTGCGTGAATCCACCTTCAGAAACAAAAAACTCATGGGACTTAAGAGCATGTGGTTGGCTTGTGAGGAAAAGTGACTTCAAGTCTGGTGTTTGCAAGGAGCGTGTGTGGGGCTCGTCCAAGTACAGAGAATTGCCCTCTCTGTTCCTGCCAGAGTGAGCCAACCAGCCTGGGATGAGGCCGGTGGTCAGAACAGTTGTAATAAACATCCAACATAGTATTGCAGGCTAGTCTTCACACTGTGAGCGCCACTGTGTTAGAAGATTCTGAAAAGCCTCTCAAGAGACAGCAAACACAGGAAGTATGGGAGGCAACGCAGAAAGAGAAATGAAGTGTATTCTTGTCTAAGTAGGCTTCTAAGCTTCCGACTCACCAGACTCAAGCGAAATCTGCTTTCTGAACAAAAATCACGGATGAAAAAGGGGTCGGAGAGTAGTCAAACCCAGGCCCCTGTCAGCATCTCGTGGGAACTCCCGCCTCTTGCTGTGAGCCTTGTCTTCTCGTGGAAATGCTGTGCACAACAGCCGTATCTACTCAGCTCTGCTCAGCCGGCCCCAAGCTGCGAGCGCTGTTCTCTGCAAGACCCTGCATTCCTGGCAGTGCAGAAGGGGCCTGAGCCCTAGTTCCCCACGGCATAGCTCCAGGCAAACCAATGGCAATCTCAGACATCCTCGCAGGGAGGAAACAAACAGATTAATCTCTGAAATTTGATACCCGTTCCAGACACAAGTAGCAACAAACTTAGCGACAAAGCTGTCAAAATATGTTCCACAGCCTCATTGGCAAGAGATCTGGACACACGAAAGAAATTCAGCAAAACCAAATCAGTTGCCAAACTGGGGAGGTTTGACAGCGTGTTCGGGAATACATTTAGATCAAAACAGGAACCCGTCCAAAGGAGCGAGTGTCTCCATAAATTATTATGGGATGATTAGAAATAATTAGTCAGTGATTTCAAAATATTACATATATTTTTCAGTGGTTTTGAGGGGACGTGTTATATAACGTGGGATTTTGTTTTTACATTGGGTTTTTCTATTTCTTTCTGTACTGCTTTCCAGCAGTTTTTTAAAAATGGGGGCCACATATGTAATACTCCATCACACATGAGACCACAGCTTCAAAGATGATGTTTTCGGGCATTTGTCTGCAGATCTTCAGATGGGAGAGGGAATGGGGAGCTCCCATTTCCTTCAGGGCCTGCATGGTGGCAGTGGCCTATAGCTGCCCCTCAGACTTAGAATTTGGTAGCAATAGGCTTAAAGAGTTTTGGCATTTCTGAATTCCTCTGGGTTCCTATCCCAGCTCGGCTGAAGCTCAGGGAAGATCCAGCACTGCCAACTCCTGGGCAACTCTCTGAGGCCACAGCAGAGCGAGGTCTCCTCAGACAGGAGAGAACCCTATGAGGCTACATCAGAGGCAAGGTCTCCTCAGAGAGGAGAGAAACTTCCAAGGCCACTCCAGAAGCGAGATCTCCTCGGAGAGAATCCAATGAGGCACCACTTCAGAGGTGAGGTCTCCTCAGAGAGGAGAGAACCTGCCAAGGCCACGCCAGAAGCAAGGTCTCCTCAGACAGGAGAGAACCTGCTGGCTTCTGTGGCTTTTCTGAGGAGCTCTTGATCCGGCAGAAGCAACAATAGGGCATGAATAGGCTTACTTTGCATATAGTCAACTAGGATTTGGTCCCTGGTATCCCAGATGATCCTTCAGGCCCTGCCAGGGTGATTCCCTGAGCATAGAACCAAGAGTCAGCCCACACTACTTCTGGGTGTGGCCCCCAAACATTCCCTTCCACTCCCCAAGTGGAAAGAAACCAGACAAAAAGAAACCGTGGTCCACAGGGACCTCTGTGGAGATAACCTATTTTCAGCACTCCTGCCCCATGTCTGAACAACAGGGACACACTTCATGGACCCTGTTTCTCTAGGTTGCCCTGGGGTTTACCACATCTGAAACCATGACCCCAAATCTGGATGTCCCAAGTGTTGGTAATAATACTCAAGACTCAGAGTCCTGTGAAAGTGGGCCTGGATTCAGCCACTGCCCACCTCACAAAAGATGATGAGAACGTGGCCCCATGCTCCTCAGAGAGCCTCTGGACTGCACTGGGCGTGGAGCCCTGTAGGCTTTGGGACACACACAGAAATGCTGGCTGACAGGTATTCCCTGTTGGCCTCTCTGGCCCTCAGCCTTCTCTTCAAAGACTTGGGAGTCAACAATTCGGTGAAGGGATATTAACGTTTTAAGTCATCAAAAACGAAAACTTCTATTTATCAATTTGTTTTAATTACAGAGCATAGCTCCACATATGTATGAGTTAGCCCAAAAAGCCAGCATGTACACCTGCTGTGAGGAGTGCTTTCCAAAAGGAGACGTGAGGAAAATATTTGAGTTCCATTTCCCTGCTCAAAAGCCCATTTCCCTGCTCGAATGCCCCATTTGGGGGTGGTGGGGGTGGGGACAGGAAGAAGAAGGGAGCAAAGACGGAGACTTCCACAGGAGAAGGGGCCTTCGCAGTTACAGCCTCTCAAAGATGATCCTGAGCTATGCTCCCTGTCTCGGAGGAAGGCACCAGCATATAAAATGGTAGTGAATTTGCATTACTTCAATCCATCATTCTCTGGGTGTGCGGGGGAAAACCAGGGGACCCAGAGCAACAAAGCTCAGCCTTCGTGTTGACAGATTCTTATTTAAGTGACTATGAATACAACAATTCCACAAATAATTTGTCAAGTGTGTGGCTGAACTGGCTCTGAACCCTGATAAATACCGACTCTCCTCCCGCTACAAAAGCAGTGAGTTTCGTCTGTGGACACCGTGGAGCAGGCGTGAGGATTTAACAATCGATGCTGCTCTGTTTTTCTCTTCCTTTTGGCTGAACAAAACCAACCAACAAAACAAACAAACAAAAAAATCCACTTTGCAGGTGGCTTCTTCCCCTGGGCAGAGTGTGTGGACTGCCTTTCAATTCTGTACTGGGCATCTCCAAGAGGACAGAGTGACAAGGGAGACCATTTGTAGACCACCCTGATGGCTCTCTTCTCTTCGGAGCCCCCAACATCCTTCTTCAAGGTTTCAGTCAAGTTTCCAAAAGCCCTAGACTCTCCTGGCTGTGGGCCAGAATGGTGCCCCCTGAAGGCCCTGACCATTCCCGTGACCATCCTGGGCTCTGCTGGCAAGCCCGAGGTTCAGAACACGCCTGGAAGAAGGGGTGACAAGTCCTCTTGAGTAGAATGTAAATCTAATCATCTTTGAAGACTGCAATATACACCTAAATGTCTCTTGCAGATGTAATTTAGTATGCATTATTAATTTATTTTTCATAAAGCTCCCAGCTCCTGAGAGGGTGAGTGAGAGCGCAGAGCCGCCCTGATGATAAGGCTCGTTTGTCAGGGGAGGCGGGCCCAGGCACACAAACAATTACCTTCCATAGCCCCATCCAAGAGAATGCACAGACACTTCTTAAGGAAAGAAGCCTTCTGCAAACTAGATTGCTCCAGACGTTTTAATAAAGTGCCGACCTCTAATGGGACATGAACACTCCGCACCATTTGCAAAGAGAAGCAGTAAGTTCTGGTGCAGGCCAGCCAGGCCTCAAAGGATGTCCAGATGCCAATTGCCACAGAAGCATTGACTCTGGGACCTTGATACCTATAGAAATGATTAAGAAGTAGTTAACTCATTCTAATATAAAATGCTAATTATTTATTGTTTATAAAACACTTTAAAATAATGCTAAGAGCTCATGTCGTTGGACCATCACAATTTTCCAGTCATTAACTTAACCAGAATTTGCATTTTGGGACTCTAGCCAGTGACTTACATGCAGTCCTTAAGCCATTTTTCAAACACCCTGTCCTATCTTAATCTATCCATCATTAATCACACTTGGTCACTTTACATAGAGAACACCATTCAGATGAGAGATAAAAGAAATGCATTAATAAAACTAAAGCATGTTGGAATACTTCAAAACATAAGGTAGGGGATGAATATGGTTATCAAAGCAATTTGTACATGGTGCACTTAGTGTTAAAGAGAGCCATGGCAGCAGTGGGTTATTGAAAAGGGATTGTGGGGAGGAGCTGGGCTTTTATCGCATCAGACGCACTTCTCAGGATAGTGAAATGAGAATACTCCTCTCCGCAGGGCGAGAGCGGCTCTGCCCCCACACTTGAAGCCAGCTCAGCAGAGGCCTAAGAAAGTCAACTAAGTCTCTGGCCCAAGGTCCCTCACAAATCCATGAGGGAAGACAGTGGTCCCTTCTCAAGTACGGACACAGCTTAAACCATGAACCTATCTCCCAACACAGAAGGAACTTGGCAGGGGAGAAGCGGGGCAGGAAGGAGAGTTCATCTGTTATCATTGTTCCTTCTGATCAGAAGATTCAGCACCCACCTCTGAGGCCTGGAGCCAGTTGGTCCCAGGGCCTCACCCCTACACCCAAACCATGTGTTAGTTTCCTTGAGTGGCAACAGATGAGGGCTGCCTTGGAAATCAGTGAGAAATGTGGTATAGCCATGCATTAATCATGCTCTTGTGTGCGCTTGGCAGAAAGAATGTATGTTCGAGGCATGTACCAGGATTTCCCATGCATGAATTCAGCATTCACTAGGATCCCTTAAGAACCGATCAGAGAAAGGCAGAGAAGGATTCCCTTAAAGGATATTTCCACTTACTTGGTGGTAATTAGCAGGGGGACTGGAGTAGGTCAGCCAATGGCCTGCAGAATATGGTTGATTCTTGTTCAGTCATGTTGCTGTAAGTGGAAATAATACCCTTCACACCAGGTTATGATAATGTATGGGTGGGGGCTGGGGGAGTCCTTGGGACCCAAAGACACCAACATAATATGTATAGAGGTGGCTTCAGTACAGATTCAGTCATATGGCTGCTATTACAAAATATAGAAAGGCTTTGCTTTTCAATATTCTGTAGACTTTTTCAGGATTGGTGCATGGCAATGGCCATGTCCAGCCTCATGGACACTTGTCTTCTTTCTGTGCTCAGATGACATAAGGAAAAAGTGAGTTCTCTGCTCACTAGTCCCATTCAGCAGGGCTCAATCTCGTATACTAAGCACCTCTCAAAGATCCCACCCACTAAGTAAGTCTTTGTGTGTCTGAAAAGAAAAGCAAATTTAGCTGCCTAATCCATACGTGAACTGTAACCCTAAACCTAACTCCATCCTCATTCTAATTCCTAATCTACCGTAAATCTGATATTATCTGGTACCAAAACTGCCTAGCAGACCAAATGAAACAATCAGCCTATACTTATTTTCTGTTTAGACCTATGAACACAGAATGATCTTGCACCTGAACCCGTCACAATCTTAACTGCAACTTAGCCCTGTTACTATTCTATGTGCTAACCCTAACATTGACCTATGCTATGCCCGACTCTATAATGTAGGTAAAACTCACAGTCACCCAATAATTAACTTGCCTTTTTAGGTTTTAAAAACAGCAAAACTATCCACCTAACCCTTTCTAAAAATTCTAACCCAGTACTAGCCCTAATCTTAAAACTAACTCGAAACTATCATAATCCTGAATTTACCATTGCATAAAAAGATATTAGACGAAAAGTAACAATTGCCCAACACTTAACTTCCACTTTTAATGATGAACACAGAAAAAAATGAACTCCCAACCCTTAAACAATTCAACCAAAGCACTTTACCTAGCGCTAACATTAAGCTTACACTAACATTGACTTTGCCTAGGCCTTACCCCATCAAAGTCAGCAAAGACTGGCACTGGCTCAATACTGAAATTGCCTTTTCTGTTTCGAAAATAACAAAATTATCCACTATCCTTAATGGGGCAGAGTTGTTAACACCTCTCCCTATGCTCAGCGGATCATGAGGCACCCAGGAGGAATGGCGAAGTTCTAGCCCTGCCCACTATTCCAATGGAGCCTCACAAGAAGCCAGAGGAACCTCCACACCATGAAGGACACCATTTTCAACATCCGAATTCCACAGCTCATCAGAGCTCCACCCAGGAGAAAATCTGATCTCTCCCTGTTGTGGTTCATCAGTAAATACACGAGATGAGAGCCTACTACTGAGAGTATACCACCCTCATGGCAGAGCCTGGCAAGCTACCTGTGTCGTATATGATATCCCAACAACCAGTAACAACTATAGACCTCATTCCCATGACCTGAAGGAATAGTCTGAGGCTCTTCATATTCCTAGAGTAAGAAGATGCCCTTGGGCTACAATAGCATGCACAGGACTGGATGTATGGAGATGTTACTGGTGCCCGCTTGAGCAAATCGATGAACAATGGGAAGACAAGTGATATGAGTGATACAAGTGATCCCTAACAGAAACTCTAGTTCTAATCTTAAAACTCATCCTAACCTATCACAAGCTTGACATAACCATCACATTGAACTAGAACTAGACCAAAAGTATTAGTATCCCAGTGCTTTACTTCCGTTTTTAACTGTGAACAAATAAAAGTCAACATGCCAAACACAATGCAATCTTCCCTAACCTTAACCCTGTCCCTAATGCTAACTCTACATTTACACCAACACTGACTTATCCTAGACCTTACCCCTATCTATTAGGCAAAACTTCACAATAGCTTATACATAACTTGCCTTTGTAAGCTTGAAAATAGCAAAATTAATCTCCTAAACACTTCAGGAAGGCTGAACCAGCCCTTGCTTAATCTTAATCCTGATCCTAACCCACAATAAATCTGACATTTGCTGAAGTTATAAACTACCATTCAGATCAAATGCAGCAATCAGGCTTGAGTTAATTTCTATTTATTAAACAGAAACAGAAAAAATCTGGCAACTGAACCTCTCACTAACCTAACCTTAGTACTTTCCTGACCCTATTCCTAATGTTAAGCCTAACCTTATAATAGCCCTGACATATTTCTGGCCTTACTCTATTGTGTAGGCCAAAAATTCACAATTGTCCAATATTTAAATTGTCTTTATAGGTCTGAGAAATAGCAAAAAATTAACCACATAACAGTTATAGGAACTCTAGCCCTAGCCCTAATCTGAAAATTAATGCTTAATTTCTCATAATCTTGACAGCAAAACTGATTAGGCTCAACTTCCTTTTGTTTTTTCTAGGTTAACAATATGCACAGTAAAATTACCAGTAAACCCTGAGGCCCTTAAACCTATCCTAACCCTAACTCTTACCTTTATCTGATCCCTTAACCCATCTATCTGAGACCATGCTAGGCTTTACCTAATTGGAGACGAAAGTTCACAATCACCCAATACTTAACCTGTCTGTCTGTCTACACTGTATCACTCTCTTCCCGCTTCATCGCCGATTAGCTCTAGCAAATCGGGCTAGAACCTGCCATCCCTCCCGAGCACCTCATGAGCGGCTGGGCACAGTGAGAGCCAGTAGCAGCTCTGCCCCATGTCTGTCTCTGGATCAGCATACCTGGGCCAGATTAAAAAAGACTGCAGCAGGGTGGATCTCGATGAGCCGGGCTGTGATAGGCTGGTCTGCTGGATGGAGTTCTGAAAAGGGGGATGTGGAAAATGGAGTGGGGGGTCGTCTGGCTTGTTGTGAGGCTCTGCTGGGTGGTGGGCCAGGGCTAGACCCTGCCATCCCTCCCGGCACTTCATGAATACTTAACCTGATTTTATAAATTTGAAAATATCAAAATTAATCAACTAATTCTGAATGAACTCTAACCTCAACCATAATCCTAATAATAAAAGCAACAGTAACCTGTCATGAGCCTAACCTTACCATTACATAAAAGTAGAAATTAGAAGAAAAGTAATAGTTCCCAAACCATAACTTCTGGCTTAAGCTATGAACACAGAAAAAGTTAACACCTAACTACTAACAATTTCACCCAGACTCTAATCTTTCCTAATGCTCACTCTTGGCTTAGATGAATATTGACCAACCCAAGGCCTTATCCCATCAATTACAAATTCACAAACACCTCTATATAACTTATCTTTGTATCACTGTATCACTGTCTTCCCGTTCATCATCGATTTGCTTGAGCGGGCCCCAGTAATATCTCCATATGTCCTGTCTCATGCTAGTAGAGCCCAAGGCATCTGCTTGCTCCAGGAACATAAAGGGCCTCAATCCATTCCGGAATGAGTCTATAATTGTTACTGGTATTTGGCATATATATCAAATACAACACGGGTAGCTTTGCCAGGCTCTGCCGTGCAGGTAGCATACTCTTTGTAGGCATCTCTAAGTTCAGCATTTATTGATGAATCGGCGTGGCGCATAGCGGCCGCCTGAGCCGGCGCTAATAGGCTGGTCTGCTAGGTGGAGGTCTGACGAGAGAAGTCCGGATGTGGAAAATGGAGGTCCTCATGGAGTGGGGGGGTCGCCTGGCTTGTTGCGAGGCTCTGCTGGGATAGTGGGCCAGGACTAGAACCCACCATCTCTCCCGGCTTTCTTAAATCCGGCTCAGGTATGCCGGTCCAGAGACTCGCAGACATGGGGCAGAGCTGCTACTGACTCTCCCTGTGACCAGCTAACTTATCTTTGTAAGTTTGAGAATAGCAAATTTAATTACCCAAACCCCACATTGTTCCTAATCTAAATCCTAACCCACACTAAGTCAGAATTTTCCTGATTCCCCACATTACTAATTAGACCAAATGCAACAATCATCTAGACTTAACTCCCCTATGTAAACAGTCACTATCACTATCACTATCTTCCCATTGATCATCTATTTGCTGAGCGGGCACCAGTAATATCTCCATATGTCCTGTCTCATGCTAGTAGAACCCAAAGACATCCACTTGCTCCAGGAACATGTAAACAGTAAAAAAAGAAAAATCTATCAACTGAACGCTTCACAAAACTCACACTACCCCTAACCCTTACCCAATACCTAGGCTAATCCTAAATTTATGTCAACCCTGACACAACATAGGCCTTAGTCTTTAAATTAGGCAAACATCTCACAATTTCCCAATATTTAAATGGCCTTTTTTAGGTTTGAAATTAGCAATATTTGGGTATTCTCAATGGAACAAACATCTCTGAATGCAGCAGTTATGTGTACCTAGGTCGAGAAATCAACATGATGAATGACCTAAAACCTGAGCTGCGCAGGAGAAAGAGAGTGGCATGGGAATGCCTTCAAAGGCATTGAAGAAATAGCTAAAAGGACAAAGAACCTCCGGCTCCGGGCACATCTCTTTGACTCCACTATTCTCCCTGCATTAACATACGCCTCAGAGACCTGGGTCCTACGAAAGCAGGATGAGAATGCTATTCCAGGTCTCCCAGAGAGGAATCGAAAGAGCTATGCTTGGAATATCATGCCTCACTGAAGTGAAAGAAGGAATCCGAAGTTCTGACCTCCGTCGCTATTCAAAATCAGGGACGCTGTCTCCCCCGTTTGTCAAGGCATCGAAAATCAGATGGGCTGGACATGTAATGCGATTTGGAGACAACCACTGGACTAGAGCCATTACCGACTGCATCCCACGGGATGTCAAAAGATCACGTGGCCGCCCACCTACAAGATGGTCAGACTTCCTTGTAAAGACCCTGAAGGAACGGTTTGAGGCTCTTCATATTCCTGAATCAACCAGATGCCATTGGGCTACATTGGCACGTGATAGGGTTCAATGGAAATGTGCACTGGCGCCCGCTCAAGCAAATCGATGAATAACGGGATTCAAGTGATCAAGTGAAATATTTGGGTGGGTAAGGGTAAGGGTCATCTAACCCTTACCCAAACTTTAACCCTAACCCTAGTTCATATCTGAAAAATGACCCTAACCTATCATGAGCTTAACATTACCAATGTATCAAATTAGAAACTAGACCAACAGTCACAATTGTCCCATGCTTAACTTCCATTTTAACTATAAATGTAGTAAAAATAAAAATCTAACTCCTTAACAATGTAACCCAAGCCCTAATCTCAAAGTCTTTCCTAATGCTAGCTCTAATCTTATATTGATATTGATTTATTCTAGACCTTACTATGTCACTTAGGCAAAAATTCACTATTACCCCAAATATAACTTGCCTTCATAAGTTTGAAAATAGAAGAATTAACCATTGAACCCCACATGAACTCTAACCCTAACCGTAGGCCTCCATTTTCCTATTCCTAACCCAAACTAGACAAAGCCTGTCATTACCTGCTGCCAAAAAGTACCAATTCGACCAAACAGAACAATCACCCACTACTTAATTTCCATTTACAATCAGGAACAGAAAAAAAAATCTGGCAACTGAACCTATCACAGGCCTAACCCTAGTCCTAAGCCTGACCCTAAGTTTAATGCTAACCCTAAACTTATACTAACCCTGACATACTCTAGGCCTTGTTTTTTTAAATTCAGCAAAAAATTCACAATCACTCAATACTTAAATTGCATTTTTCAGTTTTAAAATATCAAAATTAACCACATAATCCTTACTGTAACTCTATTCCTTGTTGGGGATGCCACTGGGGTCCCTGACAGTATCAGGTCAGAAGTTCTCTTCTATCTCCAAGGCCAACAGGGGAACGGATTAAAACTCAGGAGTCCGGCACAGTTCCAAAAGGCTTTGGACCCATGTGTCATGAGCATCAGACTGTGACCAGCTGTGGAGCCCGGACCCTGAGGATGACTGTAGTTGTGTTCCATGAGGTTTTCTAACTTTTGGGAGCTTGGAGGAGGAGAGGCCAAGGAGCAAAAACCTGTCTCCACCCCAATATGTCCTATTAGTCTAGCACAGGGCTGGCAGGCAGCAGCCCACCCTGCACCTAAGTACCTGGTGTCTGGGCCGAGGGCCCCAGTAGCAGTTTTGGGCAGGGCTGCCAGGCCTTTGTGGAGGAAGCCAAGGTGGGGGAAGGTGGCCCCGCACTGTTCCCCCAAAAAACCTGGTTGACATAGTTGCCAAGTCCTGCACGCCTGGACTTGAATTTGGCCTCTCTCTTGGCCAGGCTGTGTCCAGCTGTGGAGTCCGACCTTGAGGATGACTGTGGTTGTGTTGTGTGAGGTTTTCTGTCTAGTCCTAATCTTAAAAACACACACTAACCTGACTTTAACTCTGCACTACCATTAAGGAACACTAGAAATTAGACCAAAGGTAACAATCATCCCATGTTTTAATTTCATTTTTAACTATGAACTCTGCAAAATTAACATGTAACCTCTACACAATCTAATCCTCACTCTTACCCTATAAACTAGCTCAAATGCTAGCCTTAACCTTATACTACTGGAGACTGATGTTAGGACTTAAACTATCAATGGGGAAAATTTCATAATCTCCAATACTGCATCTGTCTTTGTAAATCTTTGAATGTCTGAAAAGAAGCAAAATTAGCCAGATACATACATGTACTCTAACCCTAACCCTAAACCTAACCCCATTCCTTCTCATCCTAATTCTAATCTACCATAAATCTAATACTAACTGATACTAAAAACTGCCAAGTAGACCAAACAAAACAATCAGACTATACTTTCTATTTAGACCTCTAAACACAGAATGATCTATTTAGCACCAGAACCTGTCACAATCTTAACTGTAACTTAGCCCTGATGTTGTTCTAAGTGCTAACCCTAACATTTATAATCCTAACCTATTCTATACCCTAGTCTTATACTGAGGTAAAACTCACAATTGCCCAATATTTAACTTGCCTTTTTTAAGTTTAAAAAAAAAGCAAAACCATCTACCTAGCCCTTTCCGAAATTCTAACCCAGTGCTAGCCCTACTCTTAAAACTAGCTCTAAACTATCATAAACCTGACTTCAGTATTATACCATCCCATTAGAAACAGTTTCAATGCATCAGCCCACAGTAACTGAACACAAGATTGACAGGGCTGACAGGAGTCAAGAAGAGGGAACTTGGAAAATCGAAAATTCTTCACATTTATTTCACCTGAAAATATGCCAATGGTCCTTATTAACACCACTTTAGCAAGGTCACCTCAGCAAGAACACTCAGTAAGTTCACCTTAGCAGGGTAATCTCAGCAAGACAATGTCAGCAAGGCCACCTCAGCAAAGCCACCTCAGTAAGGTGACTTCCAGCAGGATCACCTCAGTGAGTTCACCTCAGCAGGGTCACCTCAGCAAGGCCACCTCAGCAAGGTCATTTCAGCAAGACCACCTCAGCAAAGCCACCTCAGTAAGGTCACTTAATCAAGGTCACTTGAGCAAGGCAAAACCCCAGCAATATGACAAGGGGGACCTGTCTCCTTTTGCTGTAGCTCTGTCTTTCCGGCGCCTGCAACAGTGCCTGATGCACAGCTGTCCCTGTCCCACTCCGAAGGGCTTGAATCCGGTCATCTCCGGCAGGCAGAAGAATCGTGGAATAAATGACTTGGATTGTTATCTCTTCTTTGGGTCCTAATCTTTATTATTTGACTCATGTCACAGTTCACAGCACTCCAAAGTGCCAAGAGTTCTGTGAGATGAAGCCAGTGCCTGGCTGCCAGCCCATCATGGTGGAGGAGTTGGTTCGTCTAAGTAATTGGAGAGTTGTCTGAGATGGTATCATCTCCGACACAGAGTGGGGTGATGGAGGGCACTGGATGAGCAACTGGGGCACCTGGGTATGAGGGTCAGCATCCATGGTGTCGCATGATGTCCCCAAGCATGTGGCAATGCTGGCAATATGTGGCAAACCACACGATGTGGTAATGCTGAGCAACCACACTCCCCTGGTGAGGCCACCGTTGTGAGACTGGATGATCCAGGACTGGGTAAGGGGAAGAGGGGAGGGAGTGGTGGACAAATCACAGCATCGAGAAGCACCGTGTGGGGCCCATGATCAGGCAGGACAGACAGAGAGGGTCTCTCAAGGGTCCAGCTTTGGGGACCAGAGTAGGCAGTTTTGTTGCCTGCTCAGTGCGAAAAGAGAGCAAAGTTCTAAGTACTGGTCTTTGCACAGGGACAGCAGGACTAGCTGAGAGGCTGCCAAGAGGAAAAGCAAGCAGAACAGAGCAGTGCCTGAATAAAGAAAAAAAAAGACTTCCGTGGCACGCAACTCTCTCATGTGCCCAAGAAGGAACTGGAATCCAGCATTATCCTGTCCTTGATTTTGGAAGTGGTGGATTCCAACCAGGTTAGGTACTTCTTGGCAGGTTCACCCACATCTTTGACCAGCTTGAACTCAGAGCAAGTAATAGAGTGATTTTATGAGGCCTTGCAAGATCTTCCAAGTTGTTTTTTTTTAATGTCACAAAATTCCTGCCAAAAGAAACGGGTTTCTGAAGTCTCAGTCAAAATGTAGTAATGTTCTATCCACACATTAATGATTCCAAAATTCTCCATTATGAACAATATTTATCAAAAACAGCCCACTATCAGATGAAAGATGTGCCTTATCTTTTCTTGTCAACTAAAACATTATTCACCGAAAGTTTCTTTCATATCTGTTTCAGGGGTTTCAGTGTCATTTTAAATTGCAAATCAATCATCTATCTCCAAGCCCTGGTTCTGGAGGGGAGATTAACGCTCTGGCTGAAATTGTTTACAAAGCCATTTGTAAACCTTCTGAGATGCAGATGAGGAAAGTTTACCAGTTTAACATTGTTGATCCCAGAGAAAGCCTTAAGCAATGACTTCAGAGGGCAAAAAAAATTTGTTCATTTATCATTATTGTCATGGGCTTTCGCAAATGATAACAATTTGTCTTCATCCTATTTTTAGACAATGAGGCACAATAGAGTCCAGAAAGCCATTTTGCCAGATGGGAGAAGGTGCTTTCATTGCAAAATGTTGTCTTTTCTTTCCCTGCCCTATAAAATTGGCTTAAGTGAGAACCAAGGATATGTTTTAATGTCAGGATTCCCAGAAGACATAATGACATACAATAGGGGCATTGCTGCTCCAGGAAGGATGTGGTTCAGATGCACTGGATACTATTTTCAACCTAAAATAGTGACTTCTGGAATAGATAAAAGCCTGGTAAAAGGCAGGAAGATAGTTATGGATTTTAGCATGCTTTCATTCCTTATTAATATTCCCTTTTAAATGAAACACTGCAATAGGGAAGCCCAATTACTTCTCATTAAGATGAATAAAAATGTTAGAATAAGCTGGACATAAAATAAACATTTAAAGTGATATATGGTTAATTCCACCGAGCTCTGAACTACTAATCAGAAACTCTCCATGGAAGAGAGGATACAAAAATCCAGTTTTCATTAAATAGCCCAGATTCGAGTGGATTTCATCCTGCTCCTTCCTCCCCCACCCCCAACTGGTTCCGTTCTGCAGCACAGGGCAGGAAGCACAGACTCTCTATGACAGTCCCGAATCCAAGCCCTGCTAGACTCTGTGCTCTGGCTCTCTGCCTCTGCACTCTGCAAGCCTCTCCCTAATCATCACATACTGCCAATCCATCTTTCACCCAAAGGCACCTTTCCCCAGTGCTTTCCTTTCTCTGGAGAGCTCCTTTCTTGGGTGGGAAATTAGCAGCACATTGTTATCCACACTCGTATTTGGTTTGGGTCCCGGTGAAGGGGAACCTGCAACTTCATCTTGCAGAAGCCTTTATCATTGAACTGACATTTTAGCAAATAGCACTATTGACTCACTGGACACACGCTGGAAAAGTGAGCATTACTGAGCATTAATCAGCGGGAAGCATGTGAAAGAATCTATTTGCACACCTCCCGCTTTTGGAGGTTCCTTTGATCAGAGGATCTTGATTGGGGAGCTAAGGGATGCTAATACTGCATATTGGGTATCAGGGGACCCAGTAGGCTTAGGAGAAAGGCTGTTGCTGGCTTGGCTCTGTGCAGGGCTGCGCTGTGAGGTGTTGGCAGCCATGCGAGGCTGTGTCCATTTTATTCAGCAATCTGGGTAATGGCCCCCTTTCTGTTCCTCTACATGCGGCCTAGACTGCAGACATCAGCTGGCAGAGAGTGGCTGCTTCTCTACATCCCAGTGCTTGGGCCAGATAAATGCCCTTTGCAGGGGCTCACAGGCGACTGTTTGACATATCTGCCTCAGCCCTGGCTCAGCCCTTGTGAACCCTCTGTGCTCTGCCTGGCTTTGTGGCCAGTCTGAACAGGGGTAGTCCTTATTTCTCAGTCATAATTGCTTTTTGGGTTTATTTTTCTAGATTTACTGTCATCCAGAAAAAATGATCCATTGGCCTGGGGTATTATATACATTTTCAGGCTTAGGACTTTTTTGCCAGTATTATTGAGAGATATTGGCATCCACACTGTGCAGTGTGGAGCTTTGCTTTGCCTTTAGGATATCACTCAATAATAGAATAAACCATTGTCCTATAAAAGAAACTAACTCCCCTTTCTATTTTTGTTTTTGGTTGGGGTAAAATACCTACTGAAACACAAAATTGTGCACATTTACCATTTTTAAGAGGCACTAAATATGTTCAAACTGTTATTTGACGTAAATCTCCAAGGTCCTTTTTTACGCAAAACTTAAATTCTATAAGATTCAGTCCCTCTCTTCCTACAGTTCCTGCCACCCAGCTAGGATCAGTTGGTTTTGATGCCATGTCCAATGTTTTTGTAGTTCTGCTGCCCTCCTCCCTTTATCCAATGCAACTTACCAGTAAGAATGTATGATAGAAGCCAGAAGTTGAGCTCTCTGACTTTCCAGGGACAACTCCTAGTCTGGAGGAGAGAATGCTACAAAAGAGAGCCTCAGCAGGTAAGATAGAAGAGGCAGCTGCTCTGAGCCCAGGTAAAACTTGGCCAAGAAAGAGCAGAGATCAGAGGGAGGGACCTGGTCCTAGGTCACTGGGGGCCAACTCAGCTGGAAGCCCTAGAGGATGAGATCTTGGCCACCCTGGAGAAGACAGAATCATCTGCCAATGACACTGACTCCGGAGCAGAGGGCCACCTGAGCGCCACCGTGACTTCTGTCCCAGAGAGTGTTTGCTAAACTTGGGCATCATCAAACTCAAAACTGCTCTAAGGCAAACTTACACACACACAGACACACACATACACACACACACACACTGTATCCTGGAGGCTCCTGATGCCAGCAGCCATGTGACACTGCCTGCCAGCCCAGATACCTTGCTCAGGCTTCATATCCAATGGGCACAGCAGACATTCCTGTGGATTAAAGCTGTAAGAGGAAACAAGTTTTCCCACTCATTTATTAGCATCCCCAAGTGATGGTGGATGTGAACCAGGAGTAAGCCAATGATTAGTGAGCACTGTTTTAGGCTATCTCCCCCCGCACTCCCACCCCACATGCCTCCTGAGGGATCAGACACTCCAAGGTAAGAACTCAGAGGTACTAAGGGGCGGGGCTCTGATGGAGAGGAAATGTGTCCATCCATCGAAGGCCCTATCTGGTCCTCTTACTTTCACCACTGGGTCTGGCACAGCCAAGAACCCAACATCTGCCAACTGAGGCCGGTGAGGCATTTCCTGAATCAGGAGAGGTTGGCGTGAGAAAGCCGGAAGACTGTTCTGTGCACTGGCCTCACCAGCCTGGTGAGGGCTGTTTCTTTCCTCTGTAGCCAACTAGTTAGAGCCTGTGAAATGCACAAGATGCTAAAAAAGAACTCACTGGCTCCCCCGACCAGTCACCCCAGCCATATCCCAGAGAACGGCCAACAGGAGTTTCTCTCTGTTCTCTTGGTCCCACAGTCAGGGTTCTCTGTAGTTTCCTTGCCCCATGTATGACCAAGGATCTGACGCTCACCCAGTTTGGGTCATGGGCTAATATGGTCTAAATCAAGATGATGCTTTGGGTCATCAGAGTAATTGCACACAGCTGCCCTCAAGGATGGTCTATACAGGTGGGCACATGGCCCAGTATCTCAGGCTGTGGAAAATCTGCTCTTCCCAAGGACCATGGATGGATACCTGGGCAAATGCCATTGCAATTCTGTTAAAACCACCAGGGACTGGGAGTGATCAGTTCAGAGGGGCACAGAGTCAACCGGCTCATGAACTCTTTAACATTTTTCCCTTCAAAAGGTAGAGCCTAATTCTCTCTCCCAAGATGGGTCAGATTAAGTCATATGCATTAAAGGAAGTCAGGCTGGGAGCCTCAGTATTAAAGGGTTGGCTTGCCTGGTTCATTGATTCTTGGATTCTCTGCTTTGATGAAGCTGACGGTCACACTGTGGACAGCCCTCAGCACAGGAACTGAGGTGTACCCTGGATGCCCACCATGTGAATGTGAATTAACTTAGAGAGTCTCCTTCAGTTCAGCTGGAACATGATAGCAGAGCCAGCTGCCACCTTTATGGTACTTGCATGAGAAAATCAAGGTCAGAACCACCTTGTGACCTACTGCAGAATCCCTAATCTAGAATTGATATAAGGCAGATTAGCATGGCATTGTGGCCATAAGTCATTGTCTTTAGGTGGATAATAATGAAGGAGATCAGAGCAAGACCAGGTAAGTGGCTGGATCAATCCCCACCTGAAGCTAATTACAATGCTTTCATTTAAGTGGGTGAATCCTTTTCATTGTTTAATCCTGTATGAGTTAGATATTTTGTTATCTTCAGTCAAATCATCAGGGCAGAAACATTCCAAATTCTTCCCCTGGTCTCAGTCTTCTGAAGGGAGCTAAAATTGTAGATTAACTGACCCTATTTAACTTCAGCTCAAGAATCTTCATTCCAGCGATTCCTGCTTGTAACTGTGGCATTAACATTAATGGAAGCAGATGCAGCTGCAATCTCCATGCAGCGAATTCATTCCCTTTGCTTAAGTTGTAATAAATAGAGATGGGAAGGTAGTTTACACCTGAATATATAAAGAGTCTATAGGTAATAACCCTTAGATGTAGCATCACTGTAGATATTGGCTGTTATTTGCCTGTCCAAAGCAGTCCAAGAAAAGGAGCAAGGGGGAGATGTTAATACCTGCTTCATAGTGGCCTCTTAGCATTCTTGAAACCAGAATGAGTAACAAGAGAACTAGACAACTACACAGTGGTTACAGTATGTTCTGTAACAGAATACGCAGGTGTGACCTTTCTGTTCTTTTTTGGAAGTTTTTGGAATTCACAAAAAGAGAGCATGATTTTACTTTTAAAGTGATAAGTGGAAATTGGTGTGTGTGTGTGTGTGTGTGTGTGTGTGTTGTGTGTGTATGTCTGTGTGTGATGAAGAGAGAGAGAGTACTTTGAAGCATACAACTGACATGGTTGACAGCCCTCAGAATGATCTGGAAGGAATAGGTTGACAGTAGGTCCTGAAAAGCAAGAAATCAAAGTTAAAAGGAGATGTTGGATAAAATACATTTCCAAGAGTCTCTAGCACTCTCCGTTCTCTGAACAAAACCAAGATTGGATCCAAGAATAATCTTTCAAATCATGTGTCAACTAAAGGCGAAGTGCTGCATAGACATGGTCATGATAATGTGACTCTACAGATCTATGGTCTGTGAAATCTGATAAGGATTACGAGTAAATTATATCTTAGGTCCACTTTCTCTCTTCTTGTTTTTCTTTTGAATAGGACTATTGTATCATTGGCTCTTTAGTAAGAAAAAAAATTTGATTTCTACAATTCCATCACAGAAACCCATTACAGTGTCTCATTTCATGTTTCACAGTAATATTTGGAGGGATGGACAGAGTTGTAATGTTTAGCTTTGGAGTCCTTGGGACTTTAGAATGATGCCACTTGCTCTTTTATGAAAAAGATAAAGGGCACATCCATATGACCCTGAACAGGCCTGGTTACCACCCAGATGATGGCTGGCCTACAGGAGGGGGTCTGACAGTTGATGCTGCTCCACCCATGTACAGGGAATTGACCTTCCTAACATGCACTCTACCGCTGGGGCTATATTCTGGCTCTCACTTCCCTCTTAGTTCATAGGCAATCCTGAGTAAGTATGTGTTTCTCCTAACTTTGATATTTTCATCCATAATGTATTAATATTATGGCAGGTTCTAGCCCTCGCCCGCCACCCCAGCAGAGCCTCACAACAAGCCAGACAAACCCCATTCCATGAGGGCCTCCAATTTCCACATTCGGACTTCCCCCTCGTCAGAACTACACCCAGCAGACCAGCCTATCACAGCCCGGCTCAACAATAAATGCTGGATTTTGAGATGACTACAAGAGTATGCTACCCACACGGCAGAGCCTGGCAAGCTACACATGTCGTATTTGATATGCCAGATACCAGTAACAAATATAGACCTTATTCCCAACACCTGATGGAATGGTTTGAGGCTCTTTATGTTCCTGGAGCAAGCAGGTGCCCTTGGGCTCTACTTGCATGAGACAGGTCATATGGAGATGTTACTGGTGCTCGAGGAAATCGATGATGAACGGGAAGACAGTGATACAGACAGTGATGTGTTAATATGTTTTATAATAATAAATGTAGCATGCCCTTCATAGCACTTATTGTTTCAGACTCTCAGAGTTTTCTGTATTTATTCAATCATATCACTGAATATGATTATCTTTCTCAAAGCTTGGTACATACTAGACATGTACACAGTAATCTGGAAGTAAGATTTAAAAGATTCTAGGATACAAAGTTGTATTCTGTAAGACAACTTTATATGTCTAGGTCACATATCACTACCGGCTAGTCCCCATTATGATACCAATATCCAAGGTCAAGTGAAGCATATATCAGGAGGTCTTGTCAAAGGTGGAAATTATCACAAACGTGTGGGAGTCAGAGTTTAGGAAAGACAGAAAATGGAACAGGGTGCTAATAATAGTCGAGGGTACTAATGCCAAGCTAGAACTGAGCATGAAATAGAGGCAAAAGGATTCACATGACAACCTTTTAATGTATGTTCTGTAATCCATAGTCTGGAAGGGAAGGAAAAGAGAAAGAGAGAGAAAGGCAAAGAAATAAAGAACCTGCCATGGAGCAGGGCTGGGGAAGGGGGGAGGGAACCGGGGATGTTGTTGGTGGGAGATGGGAACTGGTGGAGGGATGGGTGCTGAAACACTGTATGACCAAAACCCAAACATGAACTTTTTTAATTGTATATCTTTTTATTTATATATCTCACGGTGGTATAATAAAATACTTAAAAAAAAGAATAGTCCAGCTTTTGCTGTGATAACCAAGAAAATAATTTTACTCTGTGACCAATTTCTTTCAAGTACGCACATGTGCATAGTGAAAGAGATGGTTTCTAAAAAATCAATGTCTAGTTGCATTTTCTATAGCATCCATTTCCATACAGACTACTTGGTATCACTGGGGACATCAGAGGGACAGTCAACTTCAAAGACAAATGCCATCTTAATTGAACAGGCCTATTTTTAACATTTACCATTTCCTTTTGGGCCTAGTTCAAACCAGTATACACACACACATACCACACAATGAAATATGAAATGCTATCACAAACTGACCTTTGTTATTGGTGTTACTTGGTGTTGATTACTAGAACCCTCATGGGTCCAGTGCCATACAGGGTATTACCCATTGTAGGCATTGTAGGACTAAGGTCTGTGTTCACATCATGCCACCTGAATCAGTATATATGACACTCAGTGCAGAGCTCTTTACCCACAGCTCATGGAACCACTATCGCTAGTCCCCATTGGAAAGAATAGTACAACTTTTGCCTCTGATGATCAAGTTATCATTGAAACTGAGTAATAGTTTACTCCTGTTGACTCAGCTTATATAAAACCCTGCAGAATGCAATGAAACACCTTACCTTATCTTCAAGTTCAGACTATGCATCAAAACACTAAACTCATTATAGAGGTTCCATGACTCAACAGGAAATGGAAACAATGGATTTTGGCATAAGAGAGATCTGGATTCAAATATCAACTCTGCAACTTGCTAGCTATGAACTTCACTTCTCTTAGATGGTTTGCTTACTTAGAATGCAGGAGACAATATCATATGCTTCCTGGAACTCCCAATAAATGATAGAGAAAAACAATAAAGTTATAAATATCTTTGCCTTTCATTCCTAAGTTCCAAATTTACACATTAGAGTAATTGCTCATAGGGAGAGGTGAGACAATAGAGTGGGTAGGGTGCTTGCCTTGCATGTGAATGACTTAGGTTTGATCATCATCATCCTATATAGTCCCCTGAATACTGCAAAGATTGATCCCTGAGTGCAGAGCCAGAAGTAAGCCCTGAGTACATAAAACAAGAATAGTAATTGCACATCATCTCTACCTGGACATTGGACAGGCCCACAGAACACAACATGGTAAATCAAACTCACTGTCCATTCCTGCAGCTTGCACAAACTGGAAACACATCTCATCCCTACATTGAAGAGCTTATCAAGGTACTCACTCACAAAGTTCAGGTTTGAACTTTGCTTCACAAGTCAGGATTTTTTTTCATTCTTCTGAAAATGTATGAAACCAAAATGTTGTCACTCAAGAGCAAGAAAACAAAACAAAGCATGCTTATGTTTGTTGGGGAAATTAGAATATAAATACAAGACTCCAAGAATGTACAAAGTTGTCAAAGACAGCTGAGATAGTGCAGAAGTGAGAAAGAAACTTAGTGAGTAGCTTGAGGATTCAAAGATAGCAAAGCTCAAGAAAGACCACCACCACCACCACCACCAACAAAACAGTTATTGGAGGAAAAGGAAAAGGACTCAACCTGAAATGCAAAAGTAGTCCAATGTTTTCCTCAATGGATTCAGAAAACAGCAAGAAAGGCTATTTCTAAGGAGTCTATTATTCTAGTTGGGGCAAAGCCATCCTTGCAGGAAGCAGTCTGTCTCTGAGGCAGCAACAAAGGGAAAACCTTGGCTTATGAAATCCAAGTAGTTATCTATATACCCTCTTCATTGTCACCCATTAGCTTCAGTTTGGAACTTAGGTTAATACCTGTTATACAATAATAAACACACACACACACACACCTAATCATGGTGATAAAACATCATAGCTTGGGTATAAAAATCTTAAATGGAAAAACTGGAAAAGTGTTTCAAAACTTAACAAAATAAAACTCACTCATTAGTACTCATATTTTCACAGATGAGGTAAAACCATGGTTCTATCATAGCTTTTAAAAATTCAATATTTTAAAAACATTTCTTTTTAAGCTTTATTTGATTGAGGTACTGTGATTTATAATATTAACGATGGTTTCCCATGCACATAATCATATAATTGCAACATCACCAGCATACTCACCAGCATACTTACCTTCCACAAGGTTCTCAATACCCCTCCCTTTCAAACCCAACTCAGTTTGTGGATCAGTTCTCTCTTTGTGTTGCCTTTGGCCCTTTGTCACTTCCTGGTTGTGCATCCAGTAAATCTCATATATGAGAGAGATCATTCTGTATAACAAGTTTTTAAAAGTGTGGAAGAAATTGCATCTCTGAAGAAAGATCAGAAAGACAAAACAGTAGTTCACATATACATTCTAGGTGTTAAAGCAAATCCTTCAAAGATGATAAATTCAGTGTTGAAATCATATGCATATGAGCTCTATACCATATACCATAATATTATAAGCTAAAATAGGGATGTGGCAAAAGAGAAGGAAAGTAAATATGCTAATAGTACCATTAATCACGACAGAAAAAGAAAAAGATTTAGTCTAAAGAAATAAGAACAAAGAAAGGGTCATAGAAAGTATACTTGGAGAATTTATGACTAGAGTAAACCTTAAACATCAGGAAAACTGAAGAAAACAAACTATCACATAGTAGAGGACTTTTCGGAAAACAAAAATCAAATACATGGTCCAGATAGTATAGGGGTTAAATTACTTGCCTTCTCTAGTTCAACCCCAGGCACAGCATACGATCCCTTGAGCACCCCATCATTGGGTGTGGTCTCCAACAAACCCAAATCAAAATCAATGATATTTCAGAACTAAAACCAAATATGAGTCATTCCATGTGTACCAGAGTTCTAGTAATCACAGGTATTTAGCTTAGTTCACAATGAATATCAATATCACAATATCCAAGTCTAAGACCAAGACATTTAGCAAAGTTGAAAAGACAGATGTAAACAAGAGGAAGCAATGGCCATGCTTTTAATGCTTGACATGGCAGAATTCTGAAGGAAATCAGAAGACAAGACAAGGAAGGGCACTTCTGAATACAAAAAGGAAGAGATTTACAGCAAGTCACAAGGTTTCTGACCTCTCCATTGTGTGGCACGGTGGCCAAAGGTAATGAAGCAGCAGACTTCAGGAGCTGCAAGATGAGGCAGAAGGCAACCCTGTTAGCTGGAGCTCAGCACCCAGGCAACTCAAGGCCAAGTGGACACGAACTTCTAACACAGCAGCCCTAGAAAAGCGTAGTTAATAAGACAGACGACACCGAGCTGCACAGATTACAAACCTTGACAACAAATCATTTGTTTTATTTTCAAATTTCCATGAAATATTAACAAGAGAACTGAACACATTACAGGTCACAAAGAACTCTGACAAATTCCCCCAAATCAGAAAGAGTACAGGCAATGTCCTCTGATCACAATATTACAAATGTGGACATAAAAAAACAAAATTAGAAGATAAAATGTTCTTTTTTATCTGAAAATGAAGAATAAACAGAAATTTTTTGTAGAAAAAATTCTAGGTTAAAGAGGAAACATAACCACAGTTTAAGATTTAAAACATGGGAATGTTATGTTTTGAAAGCTATGGACAAAGTTAAAAGTACCCAGAAAGTACATTGAAGAAAATATAGGAAAAACCCTCCATGACATTGAAGCTAAAGGCATCTTCAAAGATGAAACATCTCTAACAAAGCAACTAGAAGAAAAGATAAATATATGGGACTACATGAAACTAAAAAGCTTCTGCACCTCAAAAGAAACAGTGACTAAGATACAAAAAGCAGTCCACAGAATGGGAAAGAATATTCACCCAATACTCATCTGATAAGGGGTTAATATCCAGGATATATCAGGCACTGGTAGAACTTTTACAAGAAGAAAACAAACAACCCCATCAAAAATGGGGAGAAGAAATGAACAGAAACTTCAGCAAGGGAAGAAATTCGAATGGCCAAAAAACATATGAAAAAATGCTCATCATCACTAATCATCAGAGAGATGCAAATCAAAACAACAATGAGATACCACTTTACACCACAGAGACTGGCACATATTCAAAAGAACAAGAACAACAAGTGCTGGCGTGGGTGTGGGGAAAAGGGGACACTCATCCATTGTTGGTGGGAATGCCGGCTGGTACAGCCTTTCTGGAAAACAATATGGACATTCCTCCAAAGACTAGAAATTGAACTCCCATTTGACCCAGCCATACCACTCCTGGGAATCTACTCTGGGAAACCAAAAATACGCAGCGGAAACACCATCCCTACTTTTATGTTCATAGCAGCATTATTCACAATAGCCAGAATCTGGAAGCAACCCGAAAGTGCCCGAAAATAGATGACTGGATAAAAAGCTTTGGTACATCTACACAATGGAATACTATGCAGCTGTTAGGAAAAATGAAGTTATAAAATTTGCCTACAAATGGATGGACATGGAGAAGATTATGTTGAGCGAAATTAGCCAGAAGGAGAGAGACAGTTACAGAATGACTGCATTTATCTGCATAACATAAATATATAGGTACATATTATGATACCAATATCCAAGGTCAAGTGAAACATACATCAGGAGGTCCTGTCAAAGGTGGAAATTATCACAAACGTGTGGGAGTCAGAGGCTAGGTAAGACAGAAAATGGAACAGTGTACTAACAATTGTGAGGGTACTAATGCCAACCTAGAACTGAGCATTAAATAGAGGCAAAAGGATACACATGACAACCCTTTAATGTATGTTCTGTAATCCATAGTCTGGAGAGGGAAGGAAAAGAGAAAGATAGAGAAATGGAAAGAAATAAAGAACCTGCCATGGAGGAGGGCTGGGGGAGGGGGAGGAACCGGGGACGTTGGTGGTGGGAGATGGGCACTGGTGGCGGGATGGGTGCTGCTACACTGTATGACCAAAACCCAAATATGAACTTTTTAATTGTATATCTTTGTAATTGTAAAAATAAAAAATTAAAAAATATATAGCATTAAAAAAAAAACCATAAACTCAAAAATTCAGATCAATAAAAATATAAAGAACATAATATCCCTTTCTTCTCTTTCGTTATTTGTGTATAGGAAAGCCACCGACTTTTGGGTATTGATTTTGTACCCTGCCACTCTACTATACCTGTCTATTGTTTCTAAGAGTTTTTTGGGTCGAGAGTTTAGGGTTCTCTAGGTATAATATCATGTCATCTGCAAATAATGATAGCTTGATTTCTTCCTTGCCTATCTGGGTGCCCTTAATGTCCTTTTCTTCTCTGATTGCTATGGCGAGTACCTCCAGTACTATATTGAATAAAAGAGGTGAGAGAGGGCAACCTTGTCGTGTTCCTGATCTTAGGGGAAGGCTTTCAATTTTTCCCCCATTGAGAATGATACTCGCTGTGGGCTTTTGGTAGATGGCTTTGACTATCTGGAGGAAGCTTCCTTCAATTCCCATTTTCTGGAGGGTTTTAATCATGAATGGGTGCTGGATCTTGTCAAATGCTTTTTCTGCATCTATCGATAGGACCATATGGTTTTTATTTTTTCTCTTATTGATGTGATGTATTATGTTGATTGATTTGCGAATGTTGAACCATCCTTGCATTCCCGGGATGAATCCTACTTGGTCATGATGTATGATCTTTTGATGAGTCTTTGGATTCTGTTTGCTAGTATTTTGTTGAAGATCTTAGCATCTGTGTTCATCAAGGAGATTGGTCTGTAATTTTCCTTCTTTGTATTGTCTCTCCCTGCTTTGGGTATCAGGGTGATATGCGCCTCGTAGAAGCTGTTTGGGAGTGTTTCTGTTTCTTCTATTTCCTGGAAGAGCTTGAACAGGACTGGCAGTAGGTCCTCCTTAAAGGTTTGGTAGAATTCGCCAGTGAACCCATCTGGACCTGGGCTTTTGTGTTTGGGCAGACTTTTAATTACTGTTTCAATTTCCCCGATGGTGATAGGCTTATTTAGGTATTGAAGGTCTTCTTGTTTCCAATCGTGGGAGGTTATAGGACTTCAGGAATTTATCCATTTCTTCTAGGTTCTCATGTTTTGTGGCATACAGGTTCTCAAAATAACCTCTGATGATCTTTTGTATTTCTGTTTTTTCTGTTGTGATGTCACCATTTTCATTTCTGATTCTGTTTATTTGGGTTCTCTCTTTCCCTGTCCTTACAAGTCTTGCCAGTGGCTTGTCGATCTTGTTTAATTTTTTCAAAAAACCAGCTCTTGGTTTCATTAATCTT